>LQNS02276924.1:28355046-28379431 GCA_001587735.2 Parhyale hawaiensis | reverse complement strand
CTCCAGGAGTCGCACACTCTTAACGGCTAAAGCCTCAGGGGCTTCCTAAATCCGTTTTCTTCTCTCTTCCGCTCCAACTACACTGTCTGACATCTTTAACTCCGCATATCAGCGGCTATTGATAATAATTTCATACATTCGTGATCGTCTCTTTTGCTGAGACTCTTCTCCCTCCTCTTCTTTTTTTGTTCTTCTTCTCTTTACCCCAGTCGTTTATATCCTACTAACTTAATGGCAATAGCTCTTAGAAGGCCGGGGCGTAAGTTTAGGTGTCTCTTTGAGAATAGGCCTGTTGGTTCGTCTACTGCCGCCTATCTAATCTAATCTAATCTAATATGCATATTCTGAACATGACTGCATTTTATGAGAAAAGACTTTCCTAATTTAAACCGTTTTTTATTATTAAATACTTATTAATAAGTCATTCATCGCAAAAACAGATGCAATGCAAAACAATTGGGGCTTTGCGTTTTTTCTTAGCTAATGAACTGATTTTATTTTCATCGTATGACATAAGACCATCCAGTGAAAAATCCAATACTTTACTACGCTCTTCATCTTCTTTTACTTCAGATACTAGCTGCTTTAACGTCTGCGGTATTTAAACACTCTTGAATTTTTGGAATGGATTCGTTTGTGGTGTCCTGAGTGTAGCTCTCAACAATAGTTGGAGGATTTCGTTCAAATATTTCATCTGAGTTCGTATTGTGTACTATCAGCAGAAGGTCAGCATTAGTTGTTGTTGATGTTGAGCTAAGGTGCATCACCGACGCAGGGCACCAGCGCCCATGGACAGAATTAGTCGGATGTCGATCGTCACTTGGTAGCAATTCCGATAGCTCAGTAGCTAGAACAAATTTCATACAAACCTGCAGAATGCGCCAGTTCAATAGTTTCTTCAATGGTCTCACGCAATGGCGCTGCACTTCTCCGCTGGGAATGCGCACATTCTGGCCACAATTAGCCTACCAGGCATTCATTGTTAACTGTTTACTTCGTTCCAAGACTACTCTATATTTTCAAAAGTATTTTAATTGTTTAATTTTCCCAAAAGAGGGAAAATTAAACAATTAAAATACTTTTGAAAATACAGAGTAATTAAACAATTAAAATACTTTTGAAAATATAGAGTAGTCTTGGAACGATTTAATTTTCTTGCCTCGTCTAATAATATAGAGAAGAAGTGCTTCTTAGCCTGGAGGGCGCACCCCCCTGGGGAGGGCGGATTCCATTGGGATGCGATTTCAATTTATTTTCACATTTGGTACTATTTACTTATAAAATATAACAGTTTTGTGCAATGCCTTAGCGCCACATTTACTTAAAAAACATTGTTAGAGGTTCTCGAATGAGAAAATATATCCTTAAGGGTGCGTGGGAGTAAAAAAGTCATGAACTTCTGCAATAGAGCACATTGTGAACACGAACTAGGGAAGTGCGAACAGGCTAAAGCTCTGATCTTTCAACAGACGGCGATCCTTCCCTCGTAACGGCCCTTCACTGGGCCGCTACAGCAGCGACCCTAACATCGCTGATGCCGGCAGCCCTGCGCAGGAGCGGGGCCGCAGGTAGGTTGCAGTGGCTATACATAACGACGTCTGACGGCTGGTCAGAGTCAAGTTAATAAGCTGATGCCCATATTATAAATAGTACGGCAGGTGCTGATGCCAGTGCTTGAGACTCGTCTCTCCTCCAGACTGCACCCACTTTTGTATCGGCGGCCGCCCTATAGCACTAGTCTTGTGCAGCAACGTAAGAGGAGCTTACTGCGATACAAGTCACATGCATCAGTCGCACTATATGTCATACGAGCTCAAGCACCGAGAAAACTATTGATGCACGTTGGTGTTTCATAGGGTAGATTGGCGTATCATGTCAGCAGACAGAAACACACATTTCCGCCAAAAAAAATGAGCAAAAGCTTTGTAGTTTTGTTATACGTGAGATGTGGCAAAACAAGAACAATTAAAAGTAAAACAAAAGGCAAACGATCACCGTTCTCCATGCTTATCTTCAAAGCTTGTATAAGATGGGTTTTAGATTCGACAAGCGGGCTTTCGAAAAATGTAGCACGCTTTAACGAACGTTATTATTCATTTTAGGAACACTTAAAAAACAGTCCGGACCGCGGCACAACGAGCTTTTTTTTCACTTCGCCACACTTCGCGCGTTCCTAGCCACTTCCAGAATTTTTTGATGTTGCCATCAGGCAGGCATGAGAATTGGCCTTTTGATATAGTTATATTAAATTTTATAATTAAAATTACTTTACTTCAAATAAGCTCTCAGATTCTAACCTTTTTGCGACAGAGAAGCAAAACGCAGTTACCTACTACCACGCAGATCGCTATTGTTTTTCAAAGTTTCGTCTCTTCAAGTGCATAAATTTTACCTGTTTTTGATGCATCTTGGTGCACCATCGGCTTTGTCACAAAACCGAAACACATAAGTGCATCAATTCGTACCAAGTGCATCATAAGACCCTATGATGCACTTTATTTTTATGATGCACTTGCGTGTTTCGGTTTTGGGACAAAAATGCATGTAATTTTAATGCATCAAGGTGCATCAAAATTTCTCTCAGTGAGACAGTCCCACAAAGCTGGACTTATCCGGAAGTCTTCTTTCACTTTCCCATATCTAAGCTACTACAGCTGCTAAGGTCGTAAATAAGCATAGCGAAACGTTTGCTTCCTCACGGCGCATAGGTAAACTACCTGTCGTGGTCAAGGTAGTGAGCGAGACGACAGTTTGAATGTAGTTGTGACCAGGCTGAAAACTGCATTTGCTGAGCAAGATTAAGCTCCCGCAAAGCCTAAGGAAAATTGATTAAGGCCTAACGCCTGAATCTTGATTCAACGGGTCGAAACTAGCGTTCTTGTCTAAAGTTGCGGACAGGTCAAGCCTATTGGGCTTAGTTTTGCTGGCCAATTGATGACGCCTTAGTAGTGGGAGGTGGGCAACTGCGGCCACCTGATGTCTGTCCACATTAGTAAAAGAGGCCTACATGTGGGGGCAAACTTTAGCCCTTTTGTACTATTTGGACTCTAGACGGCATATTATTACTTGCTCTGTCGACCTTTCCCTTCGTTGAGTAAACTAAACTGACGAAAACTAAGAAGGTGCAGGTGTTAATAGAAACCTATAACTTTTCAGGATTAATTTCGCCTCACCATTAAAACAACATTTGAGCGTTGTAGAGTAGAGTATACATGGTGTTTGTTTTTGTACGGACAAATTTCAGCCATTGGTAGAAAAACTCAAAATAAATAGATGTTCATGAATGATAAAATACCCAAAACTCCTTAGTTTCTGGGTTATACCGACTTGAATGATTTACAGTTTCAAGTAGGATACTACGTGCGCGCCAATGTTAGCACTAATGTCAAAGTTCAGCACTTTACCGACTCCACCCAAGCAGTTTAGATTATTTTCAGAATAAAAACTGCAAGAATTTTATGGTTACGAAAAATATCTGCAGTTTCAAACTTAGCGTTCAACGTAATCACACTACTGTATGGCAGACACTATGTCGTCAGAGTTTACATCCATGTCGTGTCCAAAAAATGCAAGGGTTGCTGCTACCAGATTTTGGACCTTGTGTACAATTTTCAGAGGGGTTCATGCAGCAGCGAACAAGGGATCCAACTTCTCTAAGCTGATTCTTTTCACAGATGAAGCGTATTTTACTCGTAATGGTGTTTTTAACATTTTAAATAATCATCATTGGGCTCAAGCTTAATAATCCTCATGTTATTCCCCCAAATAAGCATTCGGTGCAAACGCGTGGGCAGGAATGAGGTTGGAAAACGTGCTGAATTATCAAATTTAGCGCTAACATTGACGCGCACGGATAGCACTTACCTAAAGCTTCAATTTTTTTAAGTCATTATAACTCGAAAACTAAGCAGGTTTGGGCATATTATCATTCATGAAAATCGATTTTATTTTGAGTTTTTCTATCTATGATTGAAGTCTGTACGCACAAAAAAAAAAAAACACCCGGTATAATTATGTATTTAGAGTAAACCAGCACGTACACCACATTTAGAAAGTTCACCCATCCCCTAAAAGCTCACAGTCATAGTTATTACATTGAGCTCTCAATCGTAATGACACATATTTTGTTTTCTGCACATAAGGGGCACGTTTACCAGACTCCAAGGCAGTCCCACTGATGGTGGCACTCCTGACATCGGCCCAGACAATAAGCGCAGGAACAACGCGATAAGGTTTGTACATCAGGTGTAACATTCCCATGAAATTAGTTTCAGGGTGGCGTTAATTATTACGCGCTTTGTCCACCTTTCCCTTTGTTGAGTATTGAGTGGGTCGTCCAGTAGAGTGTAGTTCATGTTTGGATTATTATTATTATTAGATTTTTTTCTTTTACCACCCCAAACGCAGCAATGTTTGGATCACTTTTCTGTTGCACAGAATACTTTTTCAGGCTGTTGTACAGTTCATAAACTGAATTTAACGCGAAAAAAATATTCACAGGAAGCCACTTGTTGGACGCAACTATCCTGGGGACGAGAAGCGGGACCGAACTAAGTCTTCTTCTGACAGCGACAGTGACAAGGGCAACCGCAGCGCCCCGTCTAGCGGCGGCAACAGAACCAAAGTTCCTGTTAATCCATTCCAGCCTGTCACTGCCGCCAGGATGGTAAGTATGGCTACAGCTTTTGCTCCTGCCTTATCGTCCTGTATGTCAGTTACCAACAGCTCGGCAGTACAGCATCAGCATTTCTGTCAATCAATGTCTACTAAGGACTTCTGACCTCACGTTCGGGGGATGCATTCAACAGCCTTTCATCTATGATGCCATAGCACTGACAAGACAACCTGTTGTCAACTGTAGCTGTACTTTACTGCGGATCTTGGAGCAAATTTATCTGTAGACGAATCCTGCGCATGTGGGTTTCCTAGTTAGGGTTCCGGACAAGGCGATTTTACCAATGCAGCGGTCAAGTTGGTACACTAGTTGAACTTCAAGTCCAGCTAACTTGTTGTTGGACAGTCAATTGTTAAAATGACTAACGTCTCTTGCCAGAACCAGCAAGTGATCGACCTGAAGACGATGATCAGCGACTACACGCGACTGGAGGATAACATCGGGGACATCAGCACCCGAGACAGTCGGGGCAAGCTCAGCAGTGCCGGCAGGAAAAGAAATGATGCAACTCCGACGGGGGGTGAAGGTAGGTACTGTAATTTTACCAAACACAGCAGTTATGCAAATTGATTTTTCTCCTAGAAATAACACCATCTGGTACGTTGCATATTTTACACATCATGAGAGAAGAGAAAAATAACTGCTAAGGCTAAATTTTCAGTGCCCCGAAAAACTATGCCGGGTTCGTGGGCTAATCGGACACGTGCATACGGTTACGGTATAATTTAGACAATTGTGTCCATACCTATCTTTCTTGGGTATGTTTAAATGTTGTTGAATTTAATATTGCAAGGGCTCAAATTGTCTTCTTTCATCAATACAACTAATAAAAAAATACAAACTGATTGGCAGTTGAATACAATAAATACACTGTCGAGTGAACTGCTCCATTTGGCACAGTCGCACTTGGTATTCTAGACTTATATTTTTGGCTGTCAAAAACGACGTCGAGTTCTATGAAAGTTCAAATATAAAAAACATAAAATATAGGTGTCTCCTAGAGTTCATTATTATAGGTCTTTGAGTGTAGAAGAAATTTCGCTGAAGACGTACAAAATTTAGTTCTCTTTGTAGGTATACGTTCTATTTTAACTTGCGACAACTTTCCGAATTTTTATGCGTACTCTACTGCTGCCTGACTATGAATAGATAATCATACTTTCTACTGGAAATGAAAAGACTGAGTTGTAAAATACTTTAAAATGCTCCCCTGTAACGGTCTTTCGTATAACTGAACGTTTTGCTATTTATGTCAGAGGAGGACGGAGAGGATCTGCTGGACGAGAAGCCGGTAAAAGGACCAGGATGTGAGATCCCGCCGCACCTGACTGGAGATCTCAAGGATCTTGCTAATGCTATACTAAGGGTAAAGTTCGTTTTATTTATATACTGTACTGCTTTCATTCTATAGCGCATCACCAAGTTATATGTACTTGCTTTTCGCCATACTAGATAGAAGCTATTCTTTTCACTTAAATATTTTTTCTTGTCTGCAAATATCCCTACTTTATTGGCAAGCGCTACATTTGTTGAATATTTCTCGCTGCATCAGAGACATACTTCACTGAACCGAATTTTTGCCACATCTATACCGATAATATTTATTTAGTTGACTGTACATACTACTGTTTTGATATCCATACGTAGTAAATTAATTGTATTAAATATTTTATGAATAGATGATTGCACAGCGGTTCCATGCAGCACCTTTGTGGTGTTGAAAACCAGCAATGACTTGGACAGACTTTTTTCGTGTAGTATAGCTGCACTACATACAAGAACATACTGTAGATCATAAATATTATTTAGATTGCTTACTATACCTAGGAGCAGTAGTATTCTCTTGGTTTAACCACCGCTACCTTACTTACTGTACCTATGTTTATACAGTATGTTTTCAAGCACCCAAGGGTCCCGAGTGCTTTCTCTGCAAGGGATGTAGCAGCTTGCCGCAGTTCCTGCTGAGATAGTTTTGTAAAGTTAGGTAGGTTCTCTATATTTCTCCTTTTCTTCCGCGAGGTGGGCGGCCGCATGGTGGTAAGCGACCCATCCCATGGGACTCCAATCTGCTCCCGTGTGGGGGGGCCACGGAAGGGACCCCCCGCACGAGTGTTCGCTTTCTTCTATCTTCTTCTCTTTTCGTTTTTCGTCTCTTTCCATGCGCCGCACGTCTGAGCAATTACGTTCGGCCGAGCCGGGTAGGGTTAGAAATACTCGCGCTTTCTTTCCTGCCAGACATGGTGCACCTGGCCGAGATCGTACTAAAAGAGCTCATCTGAGTTCGACACAACTTCTAAACTGTATTATACACAATTGGATCGCTGTTATGTAGTCTTTGTATCTAATACGGCGGGAAACCCTCATAATAATAATATACATTATATATATATATATATATAAACCACATCCAATGTGCATATGCTTCCCAACTTTGCACACCAGGAGGTGGTGGTGCACAACCCAGCAGTGAACTGGTCAGACGTGCTCGGTGTGGAGGATGCCAAAAAGCTGCTGAAGGAAGCTGTGGTGTATCCTCTGAAGTATCCTCAGCTGTTCGTGGGTCGGTTCAAGCCATGGAGAGGGATCCTCCTCTACGGACCTCCCGGCACAGGTGTGGTGACAAGTGTTTCTGATTAGCTCGCCTTGAGCGAGATAATCTAGTCCTGCCGTAAGCTGTTCTTCAGAATTGCGCCTTCAGCCAACTTGAGCGTAATCGGTTTGCGATTATTGCCTAAAATTCTATCCAAAGTGCAAATCGAACTCTCAAGATTGAAGTTCCTGGCAAGTTTAGAGCTTTCCAATATAAATGATTCCGCTCAAAGTTGCTAATCTAACATGATTTAACAGAATTTTATTAGCATTTACAAGTATAGATAAACGCAGTGAGCTGCTTTGGAACGAAATGCTCGGTCCATGCTGCAGAGTCTCATATTTTCTTAACATCTTGGCTTTTTACTTTTTTAAATAATGACAATCCTACGAGCGGTCAGTCTCCTATCTCACTACGAGAGCTTTCTCCCTAAGCAAATGCCATACGAGACAGGGCCCTCGCTGCGAAATAGCACAGGGTGAATTACATAGGGTTAAGATGAAAGTATTCACAAACTTTTTGTCAACTGATAGCAGTGCTATTATACCTTTAAATTGTTTCACTAAAACACGAAGCAGAGCAGATATATTTGTTAGCACACAGGACTAAGCAAGTGAAAGAGGCCTCGCGAGTCAGAATTTAAATTGGGTTCATAAATCTACATTCTGTGAGCTATAAGTTGAGAAATAACATATCGGCAGTTTATGTTGACGCACCTAATGACTTTGCAGGAAAAACTTTATTAGCGAAAGCTGTGGCTACGGAATGCAAGACAACCTTCTTCAATATTTCTGCGACGACCCTCGTGTCTAAATGGAGAGGGGACTCAGAAAAACTTGTGAGGGTGAGTGAGCAATTGAGTTATGTTTACACTTGAGGTCCGTAGAGGAGGATCCCTCCTCTTGCTTGAATGGGACCGCCAATACGCTTAAAGCAAGGTTAAAGCGGGAGCTTTTTTCTGATAATAGCTTGGGGACATTCTGACAACACTCGAAAGTCCGGTGCCATCGTAACAACTTTCGTTGCCGCTAGCAGCCTAGAGTCAACTCAACTATTCCGACTGCAGAGTCGTGGCCGTGACTTCACCATGACGTCTATGAACATCGTACACCAATTTTTGGTGGACTTAAACTGCTCACGAGTAGGAACGATAGTTTAAAGTTCACCATTGCCACTTGCTATGGTGTAAAAATTGCAGTAGCGACTGAGATTTCCGACAAATTTTTTTCATGGTCAAATTTTGCGTAACCTGAAGCCGTGCCGCAGCTAAGGAAACGGATTGGTTTGAATTGGTTCTAGACTGGTAGCGGCAACGGAAGTTGTTACGTGGGCACCGGGCTTCAGGTCTAAACGTTCCCATGCGTCACTGTTTAGCATTTAAACGCTGAGCTTTGGCACATCGCGAGGTATGTTAATAAACTTTTTCGTCACTGAACTGATTTCATATTGACTTTATAAATATAACAAGCAATTCTATACAAATAATGCAGTATGAATGCTGGCTGGAATTGTGACTCGATTTGTGAGCCGTTGGATAACCGATGTAGAACCGATAACGATGAATTATGATTACAATACGCCTATCAGTGTGTGAGATGGTTTAATTTCAGGAATTCGAAATTCATGGTAAATGTACGTTAAGGCACTGCTTACGCAGTAACTTTTATTGGTTAGATAGTTTGACACGCGTATTATCTTATTCACTATTTCTTCAATATTAGCCAAAAGTCCGTTATACGTCCTACAAGCTTGGGCATCTTCGGACGAAGTCCAGTTGACGTTTTTCACATTACCTAGAGAAGATTATTATCATTATTATTATTAAATCACACCAGACTGGCGACGCAGGAACGGAGAAACTCCATGAGGTTAACAAACCCCCACGCAACCAGCCCAGCGGGTGGAGAAAACGAAAGAATGAAAAAAAGAAGATCCGAAATCACAGAATAGCTGTTGCACAGTGAAGCACTGCCGTGCACAAACCATCAGGAAATTTTATTCAACTCTATATTTGCGCACTTTTGAACCCACTTATCTTAGGATGATTCGGCGTCACAGTCTGTACCTTAGTAGTGTGTGACACTAAAGCACAAAACAATAGCGGAACATCTGCCATTGAAGGGAATGAAACAAACGATATGTTTATGATTTTTTTAAGGTTTCATTCAAACTAGCTCGGCATCACGCCCGTATAGCGCCATACTCGCGGCTGTGACGGCTGCACTCATGTCACGTACCTATACATACTATGCCAAAACTATGCTGCTAATTCAATTATTATTTCGCATATCCGAAGGTTCTATTCGAAATGGCACGGCACCACGCGCCCAGCACGATATTCGTGGATGAGATGGATGCGCTGATGGGCAGCCGCGCGGGTGACCAGGAGCACGAGGCGTCGCGGAGGATGAAGACCCAACTGCTCGTGGAAATGGACGGTCTTACTGCTGCCAACGAACACGTCTTTTTACTGGCCGCTTCTAATATACCATGGTGAGCGATAGAAACTTGTAAAATGCACATTTTTCTAATACCTAAGACATGTGACAGGTATTATTAGGTGAACTTAATGTGCAGTACGTTTGTCTCTAGTGTCTACGTACAGCAAATACTCCTAATAGATGAGGGTTGCGTTCCCATCATGGCTTGTCTACTGAGAGGTTTTGTCACGAGAAGAGCAGTTTTCTGCAGTAATGAAGGGGGTACTGTAATAATTTCAAGTTTCCATCACAAAAAGTTCACCCATAATTATGAAACATTGGCAACCGAGTGTTTAATGTGCATAATATTAAACATATAATGGTCTTTGTTCATATTTTTTAAAATGTTTATTTCTCTTTGTTCTTTCTAGTCGCAATAAACTGTATGTGGAGACAAGATAGAATCTTTAGCACTATTACCGTATACTCTAATCACAGTCCGTCGTACCTTCTCTGTATATACCCTAAATGGATACCTTCCTGTCAATACTCATGTTGTTTTTCAGAGTTACTTTTAGAGTTTGTTCTTTCACTAGCGTTTTTAAAAGCATCGTCAAGCGTCGGTGTGGAAAAAAAATAGAGCTCAGATTTAATAACGAGCCCCACTATCACGTAGAGTGGATGAATACGAAGTACCGCCGGAATCGATATAATATATTAGAAGACGGTATGTTGCCCGACCAACATCAGAGACAACAATCGAAATAGACGTTCCATATCCATCATATAATAAAAAGAAGAATATCTTATTTCCCTCCGCCAAGGAGGTTATGTTTTCGTCGAGCCTGTCTGTCTGTTCATTTCTTTGTCTGTCTGTCAATCTGTCTTTCTGTTTGTCATCAAGATAAATCAAAAAGTTATGGACGGATTTGGACGAAACTTACAGAGACTGTTAGGTATGTTAGGAGGAACAGATGATTAACTTTTGGTGAAGATCCGTCCACCTGTTGGTTTGTCTGCCTCATTTTTCTCAATGCCATAACTCAAAAAGTTATCGACGAATTTTTATGAAATTTACTCGAGTTGTTAGGAATATCACCTAGAATAAATGACCAAATTTATGCGATGATCCGTTTGATTGTTTTCCTATTAGTCGTTGTGTTTGGTTTCATGCTTGTTAGTGCAATAAATCAAAAAGTTTTCAATGGAACTTTATGAAATTTACAGGAGTTGTTAGTATTGTTTGAAGACATGAATGATTAAATTTTATGCGAATCGGTTGGTTCTTTTGTATGTTTGACTTATGTTTGTCATAATGTTTGTTAGCCAATAAGCCAAAGAGTTTTGAATAAATCTTTATGAAATTTTCAGGAATTGCTAGTAATGTTAAAAAACATAAAAGTTATGAACTGATGTTCAAAATAATTGCGGAAACTTTTAGTACTATCAAAAGGCACATATGGTTAGATTTTGGAGTTGATACTAAGAAAATCATGGATTCAGAGCCAGTTTGATTTTTTTTTGTTACAGTTGCCTTACTTGGGGGAGGTACAAGCTCTCAGACTGCTCTAGTTTAAGTAATGTAAATGCCTTCTTTCATTCATCAGAATACGGTAGGTTCAGACTTCGATATGGTACAGTTGCCCAGTATTATGATTTTAGTCACAAAGACTTGAACAAATACCTTACTATATAAATTAAAAAGGTTTGTTTATAGCCAAAGAAACATTGTTAATAATACCCGTTGTATACTTTCATCAGAAATTCTAACAGGCACCAATATTTTTCTTTGTCTCTTAAGAGATTTTTCGGTGTACAGTCTCAAAAATTAATGTGTCTACTAGCAGTTTTGCCTAATAAATGGTAGGTTTAGTGGTGGTTTTTGCTGTATTACAGTTTTATAGTCATGCCTTACCCAATGTATGTCTTACGTAGTATTAACATTACACCGTGTTAGATTTATCTACTGAGATTTATCTAGCTATATGTTCATCTGATGCTGTATTTACCCGTTTCCTTGGTATAAGGGCGAAACATACCAAAAGCAGTTCAGCGAGAAGCTGGCAGGCAGGCAGTATTTCAGAAGTACGGAATGCATTGGAGCGCGCACACCGAATAGCGGCAGTTGAGCAGGCCGGGGGCGCTGTTCGGTGTGCTCGCTCCAATGCATTCTGTGCTTCTTAAACACTGCTAGCCTGCATGCCAGCTTCTCGCTGAACTGCTTTTGGTATGTATCGGCCCTAACTCATGTGTATCACGCGGTGAGTCTCTCAGTTACTAAACCAACCCACGCTAGCTTTACCTAACATGCTTACGTAAAAGCTCGTTATGGTTCTCGAAAATGGAATTTTCCAACAGAGTTTGTTTTTACTAAAACATCTTCTAGTGGTCAATTTTGTTGCACAGGGAACTGGATCCGGCAATGCTAAGACGCTTGGAGAAAAGGATATTGGTGCCCCTACCATCTGCCGACGCCAGGTCAGCCATGTTCATGCACCACCTCCCGCCGGCTTTGCCGGACCTAGCGGAAGCCGGACACACAGTCTCCACACATCTGGACTACAACCGGTTAGCTCAGGTAAGCATAACAAATATTAAAACCACAAGAGTTACATTATATTGCCTTTGCTTATTTATGTCTGCTCCGAATCTAAAACAGAATTTGTTCATAAACTGATGAATTTCCGTCTACGGAAATTTGCATCAATGGTCAAGTACTTTTCACGTTGTAGAACGTTGAAAATTTATAAGCAGGACAGGGGATTTTATTCCGCGATTGGAAATTTGGCAAACCTGTAGCGCGGGAACGATTTTTTTTCCAAGTCAGCATGTTCGTTTTCTTGAAAAAAGATAAAATTCTTTTCTGCGCTACAAGAATGCAAATTTTTTATCCCTGGATAAAACCCTCGCTTTTAAATATAGGCTATATCGTATGTTCAACTGGGCGCTAAGATTAAGCCTTGGAGGTTTGACATGACCGAAAATTCAGTCAGAAGCTTTAGCTTCGTCACTTTGAACTGTGTTGCAAGTGTTAAAAGCAACACGATAACGTTGAGGCTGCTGAAAACTCCATTTCACGGAGCAAGATTGAGTTTCCGGAAGTCTCAGGGGTAACCGTTCGAGGGTAAATGCCTGAAACACTTTTCAGTGGGTAAAAGCCAGCGTACCTGCGTGAAGTTTCAAACAATTCAAGCTTTCAAAGCTCAAGTTTAGCGCCCAATCGAACATGCTCATAGCATAGTCATGAACAAGAGATCAGGCTTTCGCAAGTCTACGGTATTTAACACTAGCATTTTGTTAATTTTTTGGACCCCCCCCCCATCTTTAAAGTCGCCAGACGTTAATGCTTAACCTACGGGATACTTCAACCATTGCCTTTCCTACAGATAATTATCGATCAATGTATGCATTGTGTACCAATGAAATATTCTCTATGGTGCAGATGAGCGACGGCTACAGCGGGTCCGACCTGAAGGTTGTGTGTCGGGAGGCGGCGATGTCGTCACTGCGTAAAGTCTTCAAAATATTGGAGGATCAATCAGGTACGGTCTGCTCAAGTCTTAATTTCTGAGCAGCAGTAGCGGCGCCGAGGGAAAGGAGGGTTTGAGTCGACAAACATGAGTCAAGCCGGTCTCCTCAGCCCCGTCCAATATTTCAACTCATGTAGCCTGCATACACGTAACCTATGGCAACGTCAGCCCCCCCATTTTACTCGAGCCCTCTTCAGCTCCACACATAAAATTTCCTGGCGCGGCCACTGCTGAACAGTCTTAGTGATCAGTAAATGTACTAGCTAACTACAGTAGAAGTTTATCGTTTAACTAGCAAAGTATATCAATGTTAGAAGAGTTTATAAAACTTCCAAGTTTTTCTTGACGGTGGATGACAAGATGACTTAGTAAGTCCCTCGGTATAATTCGCTTCTCAGCGTTGTGTTTCAGAGTTGTCAAATTTTATCTTAGAGGCAAAACAGCACGTAACCCTATATCAAGAAGAGTCTGTTATCTTTGTTTCCACAATTACGATAGCACTAGTTCTTTGTCGGGGTATTCGAAATTATTTTATTATATGTACAAAAAATTTACCTCAAGTTACTAGGTGTCAGGCTAGTTTAGCACTGTGGTTCGAGAACTGGGGTCCCGGTCCTCTATAGGGGACTATAAAGCGATTCCAGAGGGACCAGCGGCAAAATGTCAACATGATTTTTTTACTTATTAGATACAGGGTGCCATTTTTAAGTAAATAATTGATTGGTAAAAACGTTTTGCATTAGTAACCATTATGTCAATTGTCGTTAATTTAATGGTCTAGCAACCATTGAAGACATTGTAAAGAGACCTTAGGACGAAAAATATTAAGATATGTTGAGAACCGCTAGGGGTAGTAAGCCATTCAGATATCACAATTAACTCTTTAACGAAATAATTGTTTTTATTACCAAATTGATATTAATTGAAAATATCCAAACATTTGACAAAATAAACCCATGGAGATCATATTCAGGTTAATTTGCTGAGGGGTTAACCTTGCTATAGCCACGTAATGTCCCAAACAAAATTTATGGCCGCCCCTGCGCCGAGCAGAAGCTGAACTACAGTTTTAGCCTCTGCGGTTACCCTACTGATTGGTAAGGGCATTTCGTTACCTAAAAAACATCAAGTGTGCTGGCTTTAGTTACCAATTATTCATTTGCGATTGGCTTTCATTGTCACTAATGCAGGATTAATATATCACTCTTTTCATGACAGTGGACGACGAAGATTTGCCTGAACTAGAGCTGGAAGACATCACCATGAACGACGTAGAAACTGCTCTGAAGCGCACCAAGCCTGCTCAGCAAGACTCTCAGCAGTACAGGGACTGGCACGAAAAGTTTGGGTCGGCTTAGTTACTTCTTGCAAAAGAAAAGTTTATTTTTCCCTCCGAGTAACATTTTCGTTTGAAGTTCAAAGCTGTAAATATGTTTTCATTCTCACTAAAGAAGTTATTCTTGAAACTAAGTACCAGTTAGCAAGAGAAGTATCTCATGATTTGGAAGAACAATTTGTTTTCAAAGCTAAGGAGCATGCTGTAAAGTATTAAAGTTCTCCATTGGCGTGCAAAGAATATGTACATTTCTTTGAAACTTGACAATAGCTCGACATGTTGACACCTTCGGTAGAAAGAGAAATTCCTTGCAAGATTGACATGTATGAATTTTTAAAAATCTACATTCCATGGACTGATTCATCTATGTACCTTACGAAAACGTTCATTAGTATTCCTCAAAACGATACTTCGAGCCTAATTACAATAAACATTTACTCTCATTACTTCAGAATCTGAGGGCGCGTTGGAGCGGATAGTGAAATAATAATTAAACCTCGACTTGTCTGAAACTTAGAACAGGTACACTGGCTTCTACACATTGACCCTTAATTGCTAATTAGCTTTAAAACTTCCAATAACTCAACCCCTTCCTGAAAAGCGAGTATTTAGCTTACTTAACGCTTTAGTGTCTAGTGTACACACATGTTGACATTACATGTAGCGTTATTCCTGCGAAAATTAAGTGATGTTCAATTCAGGCATTAATGGGTTAACGTAATCGGGTTGCTTCTAACGGGTGCATCACTACTCAAGAATAGTACGGCCAACGCCCCTGTCTGAGTCAAATCTCAAAATCATAATTTCGTCCACCAGTCGGACGTGAGGCGGACTTAATTCCTTTCGATTATCATCATCACCACTTGGGAGCGCTTGCTCTACTCCTCTGGCTGGACGCTGGTTCAATTGGCTTTGACTTGTCTGAATCTCAATCCTAAAATATGAATTTATAACATTAGGTCAAATTGGAGGAGTTAGTTTGTGAAACGATTACACTTGAGAGGGCCTGAACTTAAATATTGGATTTCTAGCTGTCCAAAATAGTTTTTGTTCTTTGGCCTTATGGTAAGTGGCACTGGCTGGTTTATTGAAGGCTTTACGATCAACGGCCGTGCGGCACTTTCAGTTACTGCAATAATAACATAATTCAGTTTTTAAAAGATTCATTTTAATAAACTAAAACAAACTAATTAGGACACAGGGTTATGGCTCAAAATTTTCGGCCGACAGGATCTTTCGAAATAATTTCTTGCATAAAGTAAAAGAAAAACTCCGAAGCCCGCATCTACACTTTCATGCAGCGATAGTCGCTCAGAAAAAGGTTAGAAGCGCTGCCATTTTGGATGTGCCATCAAAGCTTTCAGTAAGGAATGAAAAAAGGATTTTCACATCCAGTAATCTTTCAATTATTATTAAAACCACATTCACACATGACAAAAGACATGCGACAACAGTTCAACATAGAGTATTGAGCCGTTCCAGCACGCGCGTAGCGCTGCTAATTGCGATGAATCCCCATAAAAGCCATGCACGCGCCGCTGAATTGCGCTGCCATGCAAATCTACGTGGCTAAACAGATCCCGGCCAATACAGATCGAGGTATAATTAAAGCACCCAGTGAACTCATGAGTTTGACACCTAATAGCCTCCAATACGAAAGTATGGGCCTCAGAAGTAGTTCGTGCGTTTCTTTCAAAGCCTTTTGGGCAAAAGTAGAAGAAGACCGTCAGCAGTGCAGGGTTATTTGCAGCATTCAGTTGAAAAAATAATTGCGTATTTCATCTTTGTTCCTCAATTTTATTTTTATAATGTGCGTATTATACTTGCAAATGCATATAGAGTTATACAAATTCACTCCGAATATAGTTCATAAGCTACATTTTCAATAACAGGGTTTTGTGAAATTTGTACAAATTACCCTAATCTGCGTAAGTTTGTGTAAATTGTACATTTTTATGTTAAATTTTCGTCAATTTTTGAAAATTGTGCATATATGTAAAAAATGATTGACAACATAATTTTTACTCTGCATTTCCAATTACAGTATGATATGACAGCAAGATGTTGATGCCATTTTTGTTCCAGAAAGTGTTATATTTTTTTTTTGTGCTGACAATTATAGATCTATTGACGTCAGCACCTCTTCTGGTTCACTCGAAATGCTAAACTTTATTAAGAAAGTAAAGCTTAGTTGTTCAGGGTTTGGTTGAAGTGAAAATGGTCGCGAGAAGAGGCAGGATTTTATTCAATCGGTTGAGTTGTTACATTAAAATTGACAATATTGTTGGTATGTGAGTTGAACGCTTTACAAATTTCACTAACAGAGTTGCTAGGTCGAATGGGCAAAGTCCGGCACTTGGGCCCAGTGAATTTCCGACTCGGGCTTCTTGGATTCCAAATATTTCCGACTTCTACCGAGACTTTTTTTTTTTTCCTTAACAAAACAGGCAGATTTCACTGGTTCCGGCGCCTGATTCCAGCCAGTTTCTGACTCCTATTCTTGATCCTCAAAAGTGGCTGACTTGGCAAACTAGAGCATTAATATAGCCTAAATTACAGTAAGAACGGCGTTATTCGCAACGACCAAACGTCTGTTCTTTGGTCTGATGTAGGGCGAAGGCGAGGATGTACAGCCAGCAGTATGACGTGTGGCGCCGTTGCGAGAGCAATGTCTGTTCGGGACTCGGTACGAATGGTGTTGTTGCCGAGGGTAGTGGTAGTCTGCCGAGCGTTCCCACGAGAACCCTGCTTCGAGAGGTAAACGGTTAACTGACAGAATGTTGGTTATGAACTAATATGCTTGTGCTTCATTTTAATATCGAAAAGACTATAGTCTGACTATTTTATCAAGGCAGTTCGGCCGTCGTCCAATTCCTCTGCTGCGGTGCCAATTCTGTGGGTATTTCTGGGATTTATCTATATACAGATAGTGGGCGGGGCTAACATAGGGGCCGAACAAAATGTCAGAAATGCCCATAGAATTGGCACGGCAGCAGAGGAATTTGACGACGGCCGACCTGCCTTGATAAAATGGTCAGATTATAGTAGATATCTGATCTGTTCAACAAAATTAATACTTCAACCTTGTAACACCCAACGTTCTTCATACAGGACGTGAGATTGAGCAGGCGTTCCTCCCAAGTCCAGCGTTTCCAACTCATTACTTGAACCTCAAAAATGTCCTACTCATTTTCATATCAAACTATGTTCCTTCTTCGCAGTCTCCTGACATCTAAGAATATCCCCGAGTCCTATAGACTTGGTCGTTACCCGTGGTACTGTGAATTTCTTCGGATGACGTCCAGGTGGCGCTAAGTATACAACCTATCTTGTGCAGAGGTGACATGACTCTCCCTGACCAGCAGGAAAGCTAGCAGCGAGTTGTCACTACAATGCACGTGACCGCTTACAGCCGGTGGGTTGATATGACACTTTCATTAAAAATGAATCCGGATGGTTCCAAATTTACAGCTTGAATGCAAGTGGCGTTCCGAATGTGGCGGGAGATTGTGATGCGCAACCTCGCACCCCGAATCGTGAAGCTATTGGAATACTTCGTGGCTATTGCACCACCACCACCACTTCGGATCGGGACTCGCACATCAAAGTGCTACCATTGTGGTCTGAGAGCCTTGCAGAAAGTCGAATATTTCAGATTGACATGCAAGAGCGGTAATAGCCAAGTATGGAATAGCTATCATTTCCTTGCACAAAATTGATTCTCTTCACTTTTAACTCGTACGCAGCAAAAAAAAAAGGGGAATCTAAATAACCGTATTTTTTCGATTAACTCTTTAACATAAATTTTTATCATTATATTAGATGATTAAGTCTCCCTGTACACAACTATCGTGATTCAAGAGAGGAAAACTAAGGGACATGTAGTATGTTGACAGAAATGTGGAACCCATGCTTGAAGGTGGACCAGCGCGCATGGAAACAGCGATTCGTGAAAGAAGAGGAAGAACAGATGAAAGTGAGGTCAGTAGGAGTGCGAAATCAGGAAGGAAGCAAGTGGGCACGAAAGACAGGCGTCCCAAAGGCCTAGCTAATAGCTAAGGTCACCTACACAAACTCTCTGGGGCGCTGCTCCCTATGACATTGGATGGGCGAACCTAACTAACCTATCCCCATGGCCCATCCAATGCCCCTTAAGAAGCTCTTCAAAGTAGCAAATAAAGAGACAATCTATCCTTCCAACGAGGTTGCTTTTGTTTTAATTTCGATGTACAATAGCTATAATTACCAATTTTTTCTTCAACATTTCTAATAAAAGTTGACCTCTCAAAGAGTTCCATATTTATTCCTATGTCCATGTATGTATATTACTGTGTGATGAACAAGCTATCTCCCGGCATGTGTAGTTTCCCACTTTCGCAACCTTGAGCAAAAATGAATTGGTTCACCTCTATTACTTAATTAAACTTTAAAAATCTGATATTAAACTATTCTGCCATACAAAAAGTTTCATTTTATACACATGCTGTAACTTTTTACCAAAATATGATTAACCAAAACAGTTTCCAAATTTACACTAACAATAGTATGGACTATAACTAAAATCAATAACAGTGAAGTCTAAGGTGGTCAGAAATTTTCGAAAAACGCTAAGGGGATACCTTGGAATGAAAGTTTGCAAGTCTTTCCCATAGTCACACAGTAGAAAGGCACTGCCATCGATTTAATCGCGAAAGAAAACTCCCGTCCCAAATTACAAAGGGAAATGCATTAACCATGAAAAAGTGTTTCGCAAATGAGGAGTAAAAAAAAAGCATTTTTTTTACTCAAGCTGCAACTTTTTACCAAAGTATGATGAGCCCAAATGGAAACCGAACTTATACTAACTATAGTATGAACTACCTATAACTGCAATCCATATCGGTGAAATCGAAGGTGGTCAGAAATTTTGGGAAAACGCTAAGGGGGTACCCTGGCATTAAAAAAAAAGAAAAATCAAAGTTCGCTTATCTTCCTCATATTCACACAGTAGAAAGGCATTATCATCGAGGTACTTATGAAAGAAAAAAAAAAAATCGCCCCAAATTACAAAGAGAAATGCACAAACCATTAATAAGTATTTCACCAATGAGGAGTAAAAAAATTTCTTTATAATAAAAGAATCTTTTTACCAAAACATGATTAGCCCAAACGTATACTGAATTTAAACTCTAATAGTATGGACTATAACTGCAATCAATGTCGGTGAAATATCTGGCGGTGGAGATTATGGAAAAACGCTAAGGGGGTACCTTGGAATGTTTTGGGAAAATCTCAAAAATCATAGTTCGCATATCTTCCCCATATTCAAACAGTAGAAAGGCATTGCTTTCGAGGTAATTGTGCAAGAAAACTCTCGTCTCAAATTACAAAGCTAAATACACAAACCATGAAAAAGTATTTCATCATTGAGGAGTAAAAAAATTTCCTTTATGACAAGTGCTGTAACTTATACCATAACATGATTAGCCCAAACGGATACTGAATTTAAACTAACTATAGTATGGACTATAACTGCAATTAATATCAATCAAATCTAAGGTGGTCAGAAATTTTGGATAACGTTAAGAGGGTACGGTTCCTTGAAATTTATTTCAGAAAAATTCCACAAATCAAAGTTCGCATATCTTCCCCATATCCATACAGTAGGAAGGCATAATCGAGGTAAATACAGTATGCAAGAAAATTCCTGTTCCAAATTACAAAGGGAAATGCACACACCATTTAAAAGTATTTCACTAATGAGGTGTAAAAAACTATTCCATTGATTACAAATGTTGAGACTTTTTACCAAACATTATTAGCCCCAACGGATACTGAATTTATAGTAACCATAGTATGGACAATAACTGCAATCCAATCAATATCAGTGAAATCGAAGGTGGCGGAAATTTTGTAAAGACGCTTAAGGGGTACCTTGGATTTTTTCCGAAAAATCTTAAAAATCAAAGTTTGCATATCTTCCCAGATTCACTCGGTAGAAAGACATTATCATCGAGGTAATAGTGCAGAAAAACTCCCTACTCAATTTGTAAAGGGGAATGCACAAACCAGGGAAAAGTATTTCACCACTGAGGAAACAAAAAATTCCATCTCCTGTACATGCAGGAACTTTTTACCAAAACATTATTATTATATATTTTGTTTAACCTCCACAGCCGCAACTCAAGCGTTTCAACAGAGAAACTACTTGTGCAGTATTCAAATACCGTATATTGGGTAGGCGTGGTGGCCCCGTGCGCCACTACGGGCACGGAAACAAGGCGCAAAGTATAGTAGGAGACACGCAAGTGGTCGGCCCCGTTTGTGTCCTTCCACATGAGAGACTAGAGATGTCCCGCGTACCAGGTCGGCTATCTCGATCGACAGCCCACCTCACGGGGCAGAAAGAGGAAACTAGAGAACCTACCTAACTTTACAATACTAACCTCATCAGCAGGAACTGCAGCCAGATGCAACATCCCCTGCGGATAAGGCACTCGGGACCCTTGGGTGCGTGATGCCCAAACATATTGTGACAGGGTTAGGGCCCGCCACAATATGCCCCTGAGGGCTTTTACCAAAACATGATTAGCCCAAACGAATATGAATTGTTATTTCTATTATATTCAGAAGTTAAGCCTCCGTTTCCACATCAGAGGCGATATCACAGAGGAAAAAAGAAGGGATATATAATATGACGATAGATATGTGGAACCCCATGCACGAGGGTGTTCCCACACAAAATCAACGCGCATGGGAATAGCAAGCCGGGAAAGAAGAGGAAGAGCAGATGGAGTAAGTATCAGTAGTTGTATGAGCTGGGAAGGAATCGAAGTGGGCACGAAAGACAGACGTCCCGAAGGTCTAGCTAACGGCTAAGACAACGTACAGGGTCCCTCTGTAGGCGCTGCTCCCTTTATCATAGGTTGAGCGGATCTAAACTAACCTAACCCTAGGGCCCATCCTCTGTCCTCCTCGGGGGGTACTGAATTGGTGCTAATTAAAGTATGGACTATAACTGCAATCGATATCAGTGAAATCGAAGGTGTTCGAAAATTTTGAAAACACGGCAAGGGATGCCTTGGAACTTTTTCAGAAAAAAATTTACAAAATCAAACTTCGCACCAATGCCCACATTCACACAGTAGAAAGGCATTACTAGCGAAGCAATTGCGCAAGAAAATTCCAGTTCAAAATTTCAAAGTAACGTGCACAATTCATGAAAAGTATTCCACGAGTGTCTGAAACCATGCATTGCTGTCCCCGCCCTAAAAGCGCCCCGCCGAGTTTTAAACAGAACAATCCGAGCATTGCTTATTGCAAAACTGCAGTGTAAGTTAGCTCCAATACTAATGGGCGAAACCACAGCGCTCTGGTTCCCTCCTTGGATCTTCCTTCTTTTCTTTGGCAATACATATTGAAGTTGGCTTTATCTATCCAAACGAGATTTCTCGCATTTGCGCGGGCCTCAAACAATTTTTCCAAATATTTTGCTCGATTAAAATTTGTTTTCAGGCCTTTTGACAGTTGGACGATAGGACGTACGATAGGACGTGATCAGTGCTCCATGAAGCCAATTTTTCACCGTAGCCTATTCGTGCAGACGGAACCTGACCTTCCCAATTACGACGAACTGTGCTTCCATACCCCTGGCAAACTCTTCTCGTGTCACTGTAGGAGATCTTGCTGCATTTCATCTTAATGCGTATGACCAGCAACAATGAGATGTAGAGACCGACCGGGGCGACGATTTTGGAAAAACCGGGGCCGGGGAGACCAAAAATCAAGTAGCCAGGACCGAGGTGACAACCAAATAGCCGGAGCTGAGGCTTGAAGCCGGGGTAACCAAAAATAAAGGGTATTGTTTCATTTTAACTCACACATGTTTTGTTTTTTTCTTGCTCTTAGTATGTTAATTGGGTCAATTCAAGATTATTTAAATGAATGTTTTCGGCGCAAATGCTTAGTTTTCGAGATATATGACATGAAGTTCCCATTGTTTTTCTATGGGAGAAAATAACACCGGTTAGTTAAGGTTAGGTAGGTTTGGTTAAGTTCCTATTAGGACGCTAGCAAGCATATAACGGCACCGGTTATTTTCTCCCATAGAAAAACGATGGGGACTTCAAAGTCATATCTTTCGAAAACTAAGCATTTGCGACGAAAAGTCATTCATGTAAATTATCTTAAATTGACCCAATTAACATACTCAAGGCAAGAAAAAACACACAAAACATATGTGAGCTAAAGTAAAATTTACCAAATAAAGTATAAAATTGTGGCCGGGCAGGGTGAACAATTATTATTATATTTCGGGCTTTCGCGCCGTATTAAATACGATGGCTTCCGTATAGGCTAACAACGATCCAATTTTGTATGACATGCAGTAGTTTAGAAATTGAGTCGAACTCAGCTGAGTTCTATTAGAACAATCTTGGCCAGGTGAACCATATCTGGCAGGAAATAAGGCGCGAGCATCTTCAACTCCACACTGCTCGGCCGAACGAAATCGCTCAGCCGCAGGGAAGGGAAGGAAATGAAAAACGAAAAGAGGAGAAGACAGCAGACAGCGAACACTCGTACGGGTCAATTCTGTGGCCCTCTTCACGGGAGCAGATAGAAGTCCCATGGGATGGGGTCGCTTACCAGGCACCCACCTTGCGAAACTGAGGGTGAAATATAGAGAACCTACCTAACTTTAAAAATCTAATATTCTCAGCAGGCACTGCTGCCAGCTGCTACATCCCCTGTAAAGAAGGCAGTTGGGACCTTCGCGTGCGTAAGGCCAAATATATTGTGGCAGGGAAAGGGCCCACCGGAATATACCTCTGAGGGCCGGGGCGACCAAAACTAAATAGCCAGAGCACTGGTAGTAGTTCAAGACCGTATATTGTTATGATATTGATCAATCGTAAGTCAAAATGACTCCGCTGACACAAAAAAATAGCCTCCCAAAAACTTGTTTTATTGCTTTCCCTTCCCAAAAAAGCCCAGGCCAAACCCCCGGTTTTCACAGTTTGACAAGCCGGGGCCGGGGGCGGTATCGATAAAGTGGGGCCGAGGGGCTGAAAAAGGCTGGGGTTTGCCAGAGTGAGGGCCCCGGTTGGTCCCTAATGAGATGCCACTAACAAGTGTATTTTTGAATACATAGCGTGAATCATAACGCAAAAATATAAAATTCGGACCAAACACTCACGCAACTTGCCTAATTTTGTAAACACATGGACAACGCGTAAAAAAATTCCTTTGTGTGAGACTGGTACAAACTCAATTTGAAAACATTTGTTTTCGTTCGTGAAAAATTGGTATTTCGTATATGAAACATGAGTTTCTGTATGCATACGAACTAATTATCTTATATAGCCACTGGCGGATCCAGGGGGGGGGGCATTCATGGCATTTGCCCCCCCCCCTCGGGAATTTTGGGGGAGGCATTCATAACAAAATGCCCCCACACGGGAAATGATACTCAACATACTTTAACAATTTGTATGTGAAATAAAGCGTTCTGAAACTGAAATAAAAATTTTCTCAAGATTATTTGTGCTGCGTCCATTTCTCTTCTTTGCTCTACATTAGTTTTGTTTGCATAAAAAGTAAAACTAACGTTGTAACTAAAAATGTAACTTAACCCTTAAATGCATAGCGTGCCATATATGCAACATATACCAATAGTGTTATTTCTACGGGTGTGCTATGATTAAATCAGGCATTTAAGGGTTAAAACATGTTTTGCATGTTTTTATGAAAAGTCATTCGCATACTGAGAGTCACCAGCTGATATATGTAGGTTGCTGCCACTTCGACAGGAGGGACTTGAAGATAATTCATTCTGCGTGATCATCAGCAGGAAAT
>LQNS02276924.1:28317726-28334689 GCA_001587735.2 Parhyale hawaiensis | reverse complement strand
CCTAAAACACGATTCAAAACGACGAAGCTAAAGTTCTTGCCAACAGTTCCGGACAAGTTAAGTAAAGTGGGCTTGGTTTTAGTTCGACTTTTAGGTCCCAATTCGACCACGCGCTTAGTCCCGCTTGATTTAAAGTAAGCACATTGAGTTTATGTCCTAATCGAACGCACTTTAAGTTAAGTTGCAGGGCGCTCATCATACATCGAAACCATTCATCTGAATACATCTGAATAGTGTGAGTACAATGTAAGTGCATTATCGAGTGTATGAGAACATATAGAACGCGTTTTGTGAATGATTTGAACGTACAGTACCTTAACATTCCTTTAACGTAATTCGTAGTAAGAGTAATGTGCCACGAATTTCCTGTATCAACTGACCAGTGTCGTACATACAATGTGTATGTTACAACGATCAAGCCGAACCCAGTGTACTGCTTCTGTAATAAGTGAGATGAATCAGCTGTTTCATAAACGGGTTGATTTAAGTTAGATATGTTTAGGTTAGATAGGGTAGGTTATGCCATGGTAATTAGGGTTCAGCGAGCATTACGTTAGCCTAGGCTAGATTAGACACGGCTAGGCTGCGTTATGTCAAGTTAGAGAATAAAAAACTGAGAACATAACCTATGTAATACTTCAGAAAGAAAACGTAGTAAACTTCTATAAATATGCACGCATCTCTTTAACATTACTCTCCATTGAACTAATAGAACCTGGTCTAGTGCAACATAGCTTAAAACAAGCCTATCCATTTAATGTATGAGTGATTCAATTCACTTATTGGCTAGGCATTGAGCGTAATATGCTTGGTGACATTTACTCCCTATGACATGTACGTAAAATACAGAGACTCAATATAAACTGCTAACACACGAGCAATTTTCACATGTTGCTGACATATAAACGAAGTTCAAGCACGTCACACACCTTAATTAAGTGATGATGCCTATTAATTATCCAAATAAATTTCACGGCACGTAAATTGTGAATTTCCATAGTCGTTTCGAGGTATGCATCTGATTGCAACACCATCACAAACCATCACCCTCCGCCCCTCCTACTGTAGCCTGTGACCTGCCACGCCATTGGCTGCCCTGAGACAGTACTTGCTGAAAGGTTCAGGAAAAGAATTCGCTCCCGGGCCATGCTGAGGCACCGCCCATCATCAGCGCCCGGCTCATCCCCCTCCAGCACGCTCACGGCAGACGATCTGGTCAATAATGCTGTTGCTGCCGAAGGTCTGGTAGTAGTGGGGAAGCATGGGGCGATCAGGGACACTCATCAACAGTCCGTCCAGGTTCTTCTTGAACGTCTCAAAAGAGCCATGAACCTCTCTTAGTTCTCGCGGGAGATCTAATCAATTTATTGCAAAAAGAGTTAGCGCCCCCACTCCTCCCATCCTATGCCTCCTGAAGGGCGTGGATGGGACTTTCAATCGCTTCAGTAGTAATTAATCATCAAAGATTTCGAACCTAAAACTGGCTCAACATGGGTGAGTCAAACGCACTTGTCTATAATACTGGACAAGTCAAACCTGTGGGGTTTGGCTAACCCATAACCTCACACAGCAAATCTTATCTGGCAGGAAGGGTACCATTAACAAAGAACAACATACAGAAAATGGACAGTAAGACCTTACGCAAACGAGAGAAATACTCGCAGATTCAGACAGGATAATATTGTAGGTAGATCGAGCTTGCTTCCGATGTGCTAATGGACATACAGCAGAGAAAAGATCTCGCGGTTGAAATGTTTTCGGATAGAATTACTGGAAGTTACATAGAACAGAGACGGTACCCATTTAAGGTCAAGTATTAATAAATCGGAGGCGTTACATACCGTAGTAGTTAATAGGTAGCAGTGAAATCTGAACTGCCAATTTCTTTAAATTGCTCGCGAGCTATGAAAAAGATCGGCCAAGAGCCCTAGACCCATCCGGCAGAATTCGCTCCACCGGCAACATTTTCGCCGACTCTACTGGAAAGTTTGTTCCCAAAATGCCTCTGAAATTTTTGCTTTTAGTTCGCATTGCGCTTAAGGTTTCGTGGGCTAATTAAGTTTCCCCGCACTCATCAGTGTAGCCTGACTGTTGCTGTATTCCTTTCTCTTTGAAGGCCCTTGTTTACAAAACAGCAAATGCCCACAATTTTGTGGAGAACCCAGCAGTGGCCTCGAGGCGAAAGCAGTTTCATTTTTATACAGTTTCCTAACTTTTTCCAATAGCAGGATCTATGTTACAATTGTAGTATACTGCTCTTCTTTTAAGAGATTTGAAGAGAGGTAGATAAATTCTCTAGAGAGTGTCAAGAAAGCAGTTTTTGTAACATTAGTTGAAAGTTTTGGAATCATTGAACTTACGGTGAGCCCCTGGAAACTCACTCACATTATGTTTCAGAATAATGTGAAGTTTGTAAGGGTCTCAAGTTCAATTGTTTAAGGGCTAATGCTTGGAAATCCATTCATCGTGTCGATGTCAGCGCACTTGCCCTAGGTTTCGGATACATCAAGGCACGAAGTCTAAATTTTAGAGCTCAATCAAATAAGCCCCTAAACTTAAGAGGGACGGTCGAAACTTCCCCTTTAGAGATTGCTGAAATCGCTCTAAACATGGTTGCCGTGACATCTTCCATAATATTGGGGGAAGCTGTAGCCTTGCCCCCAGCTATGTGTCCTGGATCCCAACAAGTTAAGGGCGCATTCAACTGGGCGGCAAAACTAAGGTATAAATTGTTCCCATCTACAAAAAAAAAAGTTGCCCTGGCTCCACCTTGAAGTTTCAGGCATTTACTCATAATCGATTATCCACGAGACTTCCATGAATTTCGTTTCGCTCCATAGATTAAAGATTTCTATCGGTTCAAAATAATTTGGCGGTTTGAAACACCTGCAACATGATTCAAAGTAATGACCTTATGCCAGACATGTAAATGATACAGATATAATGGCGATAGTTCATAGAGGGCTGGGGTTTAAGTCCCAGTGGTTCTCCGGAAATGGGCCCGTTTGACCTTCTATTGCCGGCTATCTGTTCTAATCTAATTACAGTAGTTATAATAATTGTGATCAATTTAGGAACACCCCTGTGCATGGGCTTAGAAGTATCCATTTACATACAGTGGCATAGTCCATTACTATCAATTGTCACTGTGAGAGCAAGTAAAGTTTAGCTTCGAGGCTAGGCTGTTTATATAAAATGGCGTGCAAAAGTTAAGGAACTGAAGAAAGAGTTCAAGAAAATAGCTCAATATGAAAAACATAGAACACGCACACAACTGTGGATTACAATACAACTCATTCATTTCTTTAATATTTTTAATTCGAAATTTGAGAGTATTGCACTCACTTACTGAAGTATAATCCAACATTAAAGCAAATAAGGGCAGTTTGCCCCAGTGGAAAAGTTAAAGAATGCCTCAAAAATTGTCCAATCAGTCAGAAGAAAACAAAAAGAATATTTAGTGAGCATTCCCCTACTATCTATAACCGTTGACTATAGATCTAATCAATTTATTGTAAAAAGAGAGAGTTAGTGCCCCAACTCTTCCGAAGTATTCTCCACTATTTTGTTTTAAGTGCAAACTCTGGCCCAAAATACAGTCTAATTTCCTAAAGTTCTCAATTGGATTCAAATCTGGGCTCTGGGGTGGCCAGTCCAAATTTGTGAAGTTTTGCTGTTCAAAGAAAGCTTTAACCATTTTGCGGTGTGGCAGGGAGCATTATCTTGCACGTAGGTAAGTGGCAAATGCTGCTGTAACGGTTTATAAACTTCTGTATTGACTTTACCACGTAAGGCCAGTCGCACATTAAGACGCAGAGCAGGGCAGATAAGGTGTGGTAGGCACATAGATACGCAGTCTGTTCTTCTGTGCGGTAGTATTGATCATGGCTGTTGCCAAAAAAAGGATAATTACGTTGAAATAGAGTTTAATTTCATTCATTTTAAAATAAGGATATTAGAAGTTTACATGAAAAAAGAAATGAGAATCCCATACTCAAGTTTTTAAATTGTAGACTCGGTGCAATGCGAACCCATAATCCGTCCTTGTAGGCTACGTTCCTCTCATATAATCAGGATGAGTGGACTAATGTCATACAGCACCCTTTGGAGGCAAACAGCCTCAAGTAATTGCTCCGTGGATGACATTGCATGCACTAAATAAGTTGCTATCAAGCTGCGCCGCACGTGGCGCTGGAAACTGCGTTCAGACGGCTGCGTCGCGCAGGCCGACACAGATCTGTGCCTGTGCTGTCCTGCGTGTTCAATATGCGTGCTTAGGTCCAGGGAGACACAGTTTTCTACCCTGCTCTGTGCCCGTCACCTGCGCTGCCCTGAATCTTTATGTGTGCACAGGGGTTAAACCTCATTATTTGCTTTAATATTTAATTATTCTTCAGTAAGCGAGCAGCAAAATGCTCTCAAATTTTGAAACGAAAATACTGCATAAATTAATGAGTCATATTGTAAAGCCCAGCGGTGTGCGTGTTTTACTTTCCTCATAATAAAATATTTTCTTGAACTCTTTTTGAGTGTTCGTTAACATCATTTTACACGCCACTGTATACATATGTTCTAGATAAGTGAGTTGGTTTCGCCACTCTGGATCGCGATTTAGGAAATAGAAGCAGCCCGTCTACGCATTAGGCCGGCTGCACACTAAAAACTTTCGTTGCCGCTAGGAGCTTAGAGGCAACTCAACTTATCCGTGTACGTAGCTACGGCACGGCTTCAGCTTGCACAAAATTTATAATTAGCTGCTTCAAAAATTTTCAAATATTTCAGTCGATACTGCAATTTTTACACCCTAGCGAGTGGCAATGTTGAACTTTCAACGATCGCTCTTATTTATGAGCGGTTGGTGTTCACAACGATTGGTATTTTAAGAATTACAGCACGATGTTCATAGACGTCACGCTGAAGTCACGGCCACGGCTGTGCAGTCGGATAAGCTAAGTTGCGTCTAGGCTGCTAGCGACAAAGAAAGTTGTTAGTGTGCAGCCGGCCTTAGACGGACAAAACTACATATGCTGTACAAGCTTAGGTTTTTAATTCTTAATAATAGTTTGAGTAGTTCAAAGTCTCCGCTCCCACAACAAAAACGATCTCACAGAGGAAGAAACGACATACATAAAAAACCGTCGATAGAAACGTAGAACGAATGCACGAGGGTGTTACAACAGGACCAAAGCGCATGGGAAAATCAAGTCTGGACAGAAAAGGACGAACAGAAAAGGACTATAAGAAGCATGAAAGTGGAAGGAAGCAAAGTTGGCACGAAACCCGAAATTCAAAAGGCCCTTGCTCATGGCTACGTTAACCTAGCCAGTGCCCCTGCGGCACTGCTGGCCAACCTAACTAACTTAACCCTATGGCCTATGTTTTACCTCCTGAGGTGGATTGGATTTTCAATCACCTCAATGGTAATAGTTGTAGATTACGAACCTCAAACAAGCTCCACAAAGGTGAATCAAAAGCATTTGTCTTAAGTACCGGACAAGTCGAGCCTGGGGGGGGGGGGGGTTGGCTAACCCATAACCCAATACAGCAAATCATTTATCGCAGGAAGGGCATCATAACAACGTAGAGGAAATGGACAGTAAAGCCTTGCGCATAAGAGAAATGTTCACATAATCCGACAGGACAGTATTGTGGGTAGATACAGCTCGCCGCGACATGTTAATGCACATGCAGCAGCAGCAACAACATATGCTTACGGTTGCAATGTTTCAGGGTGAAACTATTCGAAGTTGCATAGAATAGAAATGGTAACCATTTCAAGTATAAAAAAATCGGAGTCGTTACAAACCGCGTTAGTAAATAGGTAACTGGGAAAACAGAACTACCAGTTGCTTTGAATTGCTCGCGAGCTAAGAAAAAGAGAGGTCGACCTAGAGCAAAGCCTTTCAGAGTAGGTACTTACGGAAGCCGTGCCTAGACGCATCCTACTGAATTCGCTCCTCGGCAACATTTTCGCCAAGTCTAGGGGAGCATTTGTCGGCTACATGCCTCTGTAATGTTTTATTCTAGTTCGCATTGGGCTTAAAGTTTCGTTCATGAAGTTTCGCCGCACTCATCAATGAAGCTTGATTGTTGCCGTATCCATTTCTCTTCAACCGCCATTGATACTAATCAGTAAACTCAAGCCTAGTCCACACCCTAGTAACTAGGGCTGTGACAATATATGCTTTTAGAGAAATTCTAATTATGTTTTAAAAACAAGATTTTAATGCTCTTAAAACATGCGTTCTATGCTCTGAAACATGCGTTTTATGCGCTAAATTGTGCCTTTAATGCGTTAAAATATGCTTTTGATGCTTATTATGCTCTAAAATACATAGCTAGGCTATGCCTATAACTCTTTCGTTTTCCAATCCACAAACGATTTCTCAGAATAGAAAAGGAATTTCCCTTTTAATGAGATAATTGTATGAAAATGTAGAAATACGTTAGGAATATAGTACACCTTAATAATAATAATAATAATAATAATAATACACCTTAATACCATGCAGTATCTAATAATTGTACCTACTTTACGGTAGACATTCCTGTATCGAGCTGGTGAAACACCGAGTATTAAAGTATGACTATCTTCTTGATAAATATCTGAATCATGTGATCCACTGCTTTTTTTAAATTCTAATGTACCTAATCTGATTTCTCGATTACCAATGCGCGAGAAAATTTACGAAAAAAAAATACCTGTGGGCCTACTGGAGTTGTATAGCTCTCTACAAATGTTCTACTTCATACAACTCACTTAAAATTTCAAAATTTGCATTCAATATCCGAATCAGTTTTTTCGAAATCATGAAATTCAGCGAGCAGTATTGCCCTAAGATTAAGTTTCTCACTTACTTGATTATGAAGAGGCACATCACCGTCTTGGCCATTATAGCGCCTACGTTCTTCAAATTTGAGCATGCTGTCTCAAGATCTGAAATGTAACTACCAGGTCCTCACACAATGACCTTACTACGACTTGGTATGTTCCAATAATGTAAAAAAATACTACGTAAAATCTGAAAAAGAAATGCACATTTAATCCATCAACTTCATATTTTCATTGATGATTAATAATGATTAGGTACATTAATAATGATTAATAATAATGATTCATTAACATTATATCAGTCATACATTTATAACAGCTGTTTCTGTATAATATTAATGTATATTCATCAGCCATGTGTGTGCGGACAACAGCATACGATTTTAGAAACAATATTATCTATTATAGAAGCATATGTCTTTAGGAAAAAGAATATGCTTTATTTTATGAGAATAAAAACATATGCTCCAACAGTAAAATATGCTCAAGAATATTCTTTCATGTTTGAAGCATATTGACATAGCCTACTAGACTCTTAACAGTGGCGCCGCCATCGAAGGCTATGACAGAATACATTTAAATCAACGCAGTAAATTTTCAGTCAGTAGTTTTCTAGATTGTCCTCATAAACTTTCCTCCTTTTCGCTTCGTTGATCTGCTCAGTTACGAGACATGAAATAAAAAAAATTGGCAGTGGACGTAAAATCTTGTGGCTGGGCCAATACTGGGCTACACTAAAGTAGTCTTCGTTCCTTCGTCTCCACAGATTAAGAGTACGTTCGATTGGGCACCGAAACTAAACACTCGAGGCTCGACTTCTTCGAAACTGTAGACACTTGCGGCTTAAAATAATTACGTTCTTTCTAACAGTTGCAACAAGATTTAAAGTGGCCAAGCTAGAAAGAACCGGGAAACGAATTGCTGTCAGAACAGACCAGGGTAGAAAACACTGACCGAACTGGTAAGTTCGCCACCCATGGCCAAACTTACGGTTTAATTCTCTAGTGGGATACGGCGTGTTCGGTTAGGTGCCAACATTAAGTTTTCAAGGTTCGACTTTTCAGGCACGTTTGCATTGTGACTTTCAATTGTGCTAAAAGTGTTAGACTCAACCAGATTACGTTGAGCCTAGTGAAAACTCCTTGTAACGGGACAAAACTGAAATTCTAGCATTCTCAAGGGTAACCAAAAAGGTCAATGCTTGATTCGTTCGTTGGGTCGAAGCCAGGGCATTTACCTGAAGTTTAGAGCAAGTCAAAACTTGAAGGCTTAACTTTGGCTCACAGTTGAAAATGTCCACATTTGTGAGCCCAGCAGTGGCTTCGAGAAAAAACTAGTTGCACTTTTTTAGTTTCTTAACTTTAATTGCGGGATCCATTTAAAATATTTACAAGCATGGCATACAAATTCTCGAGAGACTGCCGAGAAAGCAGTTTCTCTAATATTAACATAAAGCGTTACAAACATGATAATTACGTTCAGCCCCTGGATACCCCATCTTACAGAATATTGAGTTTTTAAGGGTGTCAAGCGAAATTATTCAAAGGCCAATGCTTGAAACTCCTTTCAACGTGTCGATGTCGGCGCACTTGCCCGAGGTTTCGGACAAGTCATGGCACGAAGTCTGAAGTTTAGCACTCAATCAAATATGCCCTTAAAATTAAGAGCCACGATTGAAACTTCCCCATTGGAGATTGCTGAAGTCTAAACATTGTTGCGATGACCGACATCTTCCATAATTTTTTGGGAAGCTGTAGCCATGCTCGCTGCTAAGTATCCTGGATCCCAACTAGTTTAAGGGGCGTCCGACTGGGCGGTAAAACAAGCCTTCGAGGTATAAATTGTTCCCATATACAAAGTTGCCCTGGCTCCGCCTGAAGTTTCAGGCGTTTACTCATAATCTATTACCCGCGAGAAGAATTTTTCCTCGCCCCGAAAATTCAACATTTCTATCGGCTCAAAGTAATTTGGCAGCTTGAAACACCTGCAACACGATTCAAAGTGATGACGTTATAAGCCCTGACTGAGTTTGTAGAAAAGTCAAGCGGGCTTGGCTTGCAGAAGCCTAATGCCAATCCATTCATTCTCAACAGACGAGATTTACTGCGATGACCAATCACTATCCGATTTCTTGGCAGCCCCGCGGAGTAAATCCATGAAACTACATCTCAGATCAAAATTTCGTCATCAATGTTCCCCTTAAAGCAAAATATACACCCACGAAAGTCCCGTTATAGTAATTGATTTAACCTGCGTTTCCGCGCGTAGACTATCACAGACAAATGAACAAGAAGCAACTAGTAGATTTCTGTTAACGTGGAACCCATGCACGATGGTGCTCACACAGGATCAACGAACATGGAACAGCAAGTCGGAAACAAGAGGAAGAATAGAACAAAGAATCCTAGGTAGGAGCATGTTAACAGGAGGAAGCAAAGGGGGCACAAAAGACGCCCTGCAGGCCTGGCTAATAGGCTACTTACGTAATGTACAGGTCCCACGAACTATGAATGGCCATGCTATGCTCCTGTGGAATGGACGTCTTTTTGTGCTCCTTATCTGGCTTAACAGCAGTTGTTAGCAATATGCTTCTATTTCTTACCAAAACAAACATAGGCCAAATAAAGACTAATGTTTTACCATGTACTCCCGCAACTTTCACATAAATGCATTACCCGAGATGCGGCTGAATTGGATTGCCGCTCCCACATGCAGGGGGAAACCCATAAACAACGACGACAACAACAACAACAACATAAAAAAAGGTTTTGGAAGACAATTACTTCTGTTGCGAAAAAGTGCCCTAACCCTTATAGCCTAAGACTTCAACTAAAATAAGAGAAACCGCGAAAACTATCACTATCAATAGAAGCACACCTAATGACAGCACGCTAGAGGAAGGGAAAAATTGTTAGCCCTACAGCACTAAACTTTCCTCAGAAAGGACACACTAAATGACGCAAGAAAGAACCTCTGATCACCATAAGCTAGCAAAATGAGTAGATAATGCAACACATTCAAATCAACTATGAGGGGTATATATTGGCACCCATATACCGAAACTGTATGCATAAAGACGCCGAATACGAGGAATAGCCAATGAAACACTGCCGTATGAATCCAAGACTGTAATGATGTAAGCGTACGATATTACCACAAGTAAGTTGCAACATCCTCTTTGTCACCTAGAGGTCCTAAACCACTGGGCAGTGGGCATGGAGGAAGAGCAGCACGCACGTTAAGTCGAGGAAAACTACCGGAAAAGAGATTGTTTGTTACAGAGGAAGCATAGGGTGCAAGGAAAGAAGGTGGTCCCCGAGGCTCGTAACTTAGGATATTGCCAGCTATGGAATCTACCTAGGGATGTACCTCCCTAGGCACCAATTAAGGCTTTTATACCTACCTAAGAACTATCTCAATAAATGCTTTGAAGTTAGTGTAGTATACGGCTATGGGAACTGAACTTTACAAGACAGAAAACAATTAAACTTTCATGTCATATTGACATATCGCAGGGGTTAAAACCCAGACGTGAAAATTTCAACATGGCACAACAGCTATCAGAAAAAAACTGTACAAAGTACGATCTATCTGCCCTACGCACTGCTTCGGCAACAGGCTCGAGATCGCCATGGGCCCTACGCCCCCCACCTCTAAGCTACACGTAATTATAATTCTACTGTACTTCGGTTCATTTCTACTGTTCTGATGAAATATTGGCGTGTTCATGAGCATTAAAATGAATATTCACTTTCTATCCTATGTAACTAATTTTAGCGCAACAATGCAACTACAATTCTATACTCAGAAGTTCAAGTCTCCGTTCACACGATTAGTGCGATATCACAAAGGATGACTGAAGGGACATGACGCCTGACACGTGCAACCCATACACAAGGATGGTCCCTCACAGAATCAACTCGTTGAGGCCGCGTCTACACGACCCATCTTTTCGTCGAAGTTTGTGATCGCAGAACGATTTTGATTGACAAACACGCGCGGCTAGCCTTCGAAACTCATGTTTTTTGTTGGCCAGCAGTGCTGGAAAACGTTGAGCACGTTCACGCTGAGTTTGTCAAACACAAATCTCAAATTATATTTCGCTCTGTAAATATTTGTATGTTTTAATGATATTATTTAATAATTAAAGAATTATTTTTATTTAAATTTACCCGCATAGCAGATTTTGTTTATGTTTGATTCGAACTTCTGTACAGCGGGAAGCATTTGGCTGTTATATGTTGCCAATTAGTAATAACTGTAGCATATTCGTCAAGTTAAGTCTGTTCCTTCATTATTCATTATTAAAAGCTACAATGGAGCAATAGTTACGTTTTAACGGAAGAAACTGATGTACACAGTGTGAATCGCAATAGATATTAAAGAAATTCATAAATAAAAAATGAGAAATTATTGTTCTATCGTCTGTATTTTTGCATTTGAAGGTGTAGTGAACTGCTCTTGAAAGCAGTCACAGGGGGCGAGCGAACTGACAAGGTGAATGAAAGTTGGCTCTATATTACTAATTATATTAGAGACAACCTACAGTCGTGGGAAAAGGCAAGGTACAGATAAATAGTTGTCGTAGTAGAATCTTCATGGCCGTGCTTTTATGTACCCAGTCTTCTGGGGGCGTGGAACTGAACGTTCGCGCAGCTTCGTCGCTAAGGACACCATCACGATGAAGCCAGTGGAGCGGTGTGGAGTGATGGTGTAGCAGCTGTAGCGGGGTAAGACCGGGAAGCTTTATGCGAAGTCAGCTTGAGGAGCCAGAGACGAAAAGCGTGGGGAGCTCAAGCCGATGAAGTACTAGAGCTTGGTGAGAAGCAAGCAGAGATGCAGCAGAGAGCACAACAGACTAGAGAGAGCCGACCCTGTAGCGGATTTGGAAGCCACGGAGGTCCTCCAGCGAGAAGTGTTTTGGCTGGAGCTCCTTGGCGCTATAGTAGTGGAGCCGCAGAGTTCAAGTTCAAGCTGGAACTTGAACCTCGAGCTGTAGATCGAGCTCGAGAACTGCGAGCTGGAATTAAAGAATGAGCGCAAATACTGGCCGTCTTGTACACTAGGGAGCGTAAGCGGTCTCCCGGAGCGCGCGTAGACTGGCCATGCCAGCGCTCGAGTTGTCGCTCGTTGACCGCGCTACGACTCAAAAAGGAGAGCTTATATACAACGGCGCGCACTCAATGAGGTTTCAGCTGCAGTGATGCTCTACTGTAGTGAACTGATGATGGAAAGTTCACTACAAGGAGATGCCAATGAGTGAATTTTCAGCTATACTTTTCGCTGGTATATATAAAATTTTACCCGCCAATCAGCATCTACAACTAAAATAAATATCTGACCGATAAAGTGAGGGTAGAATACTGGTGAATTCGCGTATAAGTAACCTTGAAGCGTTTGTGGCTTCTGTTTTTGACGCCGTTGGGACAAGGAAGTGAAGGGTTTGTGTTTTTCTTGGTCGATTCTTGAGTTTGTGATTGATGAAGTGATGGATAGTGTAGACGCGGCTTAAAAAGAACAGATGATGCGAAAATCACTGTAGTAAGAATCTGGAAGAAAGCGCAGCAGGCATACCATGTCCGCCAACCCCAAAATTTACTGTTGAAGCAAGGTCAGGCTATAAGTTTTTCCACCTATACAAACTTAGATTAAAAACCAACACAAGTTTATTTATTTTATGTTATAGGCATTGTATTTTTCCATGATTTCAAGTTAAAACGTTCAAGGTTTTAAATTTCAAATTTATGAAAGTGTAAGATTTAAAATATGCTTCATTCTAATGGCTCTCTATTCAAAGTAATTTTAAATTGCATAAATGAACTGCAGTGCAAAAAGTTTGATATTAAAAGTTCGTACATGTATAATTTCCACATCACCGAAGCTCGTCAAATTTTCAAAGGAAAACACGCGAAGCTGAATGGCGGCGTACAGTCCGGTCCACAAATTGAGGCACTTCTATAGCTCAGTCGTGCGGCGCGAAATTTCCAACGAGCATGTGCAGAGAGGAATTGGAAACGTACAGTCAAGTCACGAGCTACTCCCTCCAGCTAAAGAGTGCAGCGAAGAAGACGGGCACCAACGGGAGGGCAGCGGGAAGCCAGGGACCAAGAATGCAGTACTGCAGGAGGGAAGCGCCTCGAGCTTCTTCAGAACGGATGCACCAGCGTTGGCTAAAACCGGATATTAACCAGAGAAAGTCTCGGCTCCACGTCTTGTCCTTTGCTCGACGTTCACTATCTGGACGGGATTAGATTAAGTTGAGTAGTTTAATCCTCCGTTTCCACAACTAAGGAGATCTAACAGAAATAAAGCTAGGATATACAGTAGCTATGTTATAAACGTGGAACCCAAGCAGGGAATTGTCCCTGTACAGGATCAACAAGCATGAGAAAGGTAAGTCTGGAAAGAGAAAGAAAAGATGAAATTAAGATCAGCACGAGTATGAAGCCGGAAGGAAGCAAAGTGGGTACGAAATACAGACATCCCGAATGCCTAGCTCATTGCTCAACTAACCAAGACAGTCCCCCTGGGGCGCTGCTTCCATAGCGTAGGATGGGTGAACTTAATCATCCTAATCCTATGGCCCATCCTATACCTCCTGAGAGGAACTGCAGGGAACGAGAGGTGCATAAGCACAGCAAAATAACTAGTAGTTATTAGTCTACACAGTATATAACGTTTTCATCGCTTTTTTTCATGGTTCTGCGCAGAAGAGCATTTCTTTATCCGTTCTTCTATTTGACTTGCGCTAAGTGCTTATAAAAATATTTTAACGCCTAAATGCCAGGTTTCGCGAAGCAATGATTCTTATCTAGCCGAGTGAACGCTAGTCATTCATTCCTTTGTACAAAGCGCCAGTGGGCCCGCGTTTAGAATTCTGGTCTCCAGACAAGTGCAAATATATCAATAAAATGAAAGAATCCATCGGAGAGCAACAAAGTTGATACCACAGCTGCGAAACGATCTGTACAATATTGTCGCCTTCGGGAAGTGGGGCTCACCCCTCTTGATGAATGACGACTTAAGGAGCAATTGATACAAACGTTCAAATACCTAAATGGCTTCAACGGCGTACCGACCATGGGACTTTTTGAGAGAGACGCTAACGTTGGCCTTCGAAACAACGACCAGAAACATAAGTGAAAAAATCAAATAACTACTCTCAGCCAAGGATTCTTGCTGTACTGTATAGTAAACATTTGCAATAGACTCCCCTTCCCGAAGTTGTCTGAGCGCAATCAGTTTATGCGTTCAAGAAAAGTCTTTACAGTCATTGGAAGCAACATCCTCCACAGTTATGGGCTCCTCGTAAGGTAGTATAAAGAAATACTCTGTTCTCGAGGTATTTCACTTTGAAGTTCCTGCTGTTTCTCTGCGCTAGAAAATCAGAGTCACCACTAAGCCCGTGTCGCGTTATCTAGAATAAAGCCTAGTAATGGTTTTTCCAACAACGTGGCTCTTTTTCATTCAGGTTAGGTAAGCCAGGACTGGTTCTGCTAATTACCCACGAGACAGAACAAAGCTAGATAGCGCGACACAGTTGTAATGCGGACTTTATTTTCTCTGAGGGAAACAATGGAAACTTTCAAGTTGAATGTATCGAAAACTAAGCATTTGCGACGAAACGCCTTAGAATACTTTATTTTACCTAAATATATTAACAAAAATACTAACGGTGATTAATGTGCTCTTCGGAAATTTGACCAATTTTTTTTTTTTTTCTTTTTTGTTCGCGCAGAATTAGCAGAACCTAACCTGGTCGTGCATAACTTATTTAAACCTAAAGTATTTTAACTTAAAGTAGTATCTTAGTGGCCCTGTTATTAATTTTTTTTAAGCCAAAAACGCACTCGTTGCACCGACTGCATCAAGCTGACGAAACTCGCGTTATATAAGTACTTTTTTTTACTCGTCACCCTCGTCACCGGTCACTTGCCTTTAAGGAAACAATTATTAGTTCGTGGCTCCGCGCTGGCTTGGTTTGCATCATACCTGACGAACCGCTACCAGTATGTTGGTATCGGTGATATTAGCTCTTCCCAGCTGCCAGTCACGATGGGCGTGCCTCAAGGTTCCATTCTTGGTCCCTAGCTCTTTCTCATTTATATTAATGATATGCATAGGTCTGCCCAAAAGTTACGTTTCATTCACTTTGCAGACGACACGCCAGTGAACATTGAGGGTTGTAACGTAGACGAGCTCATGGAGGAGGCAAATGTTGAGCTAGCAAAAGTGGATGAATGGCTATTATTCAATAGATTATCGCTAAACATCACCAAGACTTCATACATGTTATTCTCAAATCTCAATGAAGCATCTGACATGTCAGTTAAAATAAGAAATGTGAAAATTCCTAGGGTAAGATGTGCAAAGTTTTTGGGCATCTTCATTAACGACAGACTTAGTTTTCACTATCATGTTGCTTATGTACAAAGTAAAGTTGCAAGAGCTTGTGGTGTCCTACGCAGGCTGTCAACATTCGCACCTGAATTTGTTCTTAAGAGAGCCTACTTTTGCTTAGCCTATCCTCACCTGGTGTATGGTGTCACAGTCTGGGGTTCTTCTGCTAAGACTCACCTAGCTGAACCACAGCGATTACAGGACAAATGTGTGACGCTGTTCACCAAACAGTTGCCTGTACACATGACTCATCAGTCTATGGGCTTGTTTACCGTAGCCAAGGTGCATGCGTATTTTGTTGCGGTCAAGTTCTTTCTTTTTTATAAGGAAAGTCATAACACATTTTCTGAAAAATTTCATGGCTATGAGATAGTCCATGGCTATGGCACTCATGCCATGAGTAATAAACAGCTCAACTGTCCCTTAGTACTGAAATCCAAATGCCTTAATTCGTTTCATCGCAGATCTGTTATTCTATGGAACTCTACCTGTTGTACTTCGTTACCTCGATGACGCAAATTCATTCAAAGAGTACTAGCTTATTAACGTGAATTCTGGAATTGTACCTAAATCATAGATTTTCTCAATGTGTACCTTCGGTCTCCTTCTATTTGATAACTCTATCAACTTATAGCTACTGTTATTTACTCACCATTTCCACCACTGATGATCTTCTTCCTCTGAGTAATTTTAAGATCCTGTCATTTGCCCGAATAGTTTTAGAAACTCGCAATGGGCTTGAATTCATTGCTACTTTTGTGATTTAACTTTCTCACCTAGCCAAGTGCCTCCAGGCAATGTTCCACTGGTTGCGCCAATGTTTGGTAATTGCTGCTAGTGGGTAGCTACTTCTTGAGCTCCAGCGCGCATTACCTATTCCGTTGTTCGCATAACCAAAGTTCGGATGCCCTGTAGGGACGAGGTCGAGGTTACTTGTTGGCGCCCTTAAATGTTGTACTTTTAATGAATGTAATGAATACAATAAACATTATTATTATTAGTGACACTGTTTTAACTCTACTACTGTCAAATTAAAATTGTACCCACAAGCGCCGTTTCCTACGTAAGATCAATGCAAGTTTGCTACGAAATTCGCTCTGTACTTTTGTAAAATGATACCATAGCGGAGTGCCATATTGCTTTTTTATAAAAAAATTGACCTTACGGACATGCTTTCAGTCAAGCTCATAGTAAAATAGAACTTTGAAAAGTGGTTGATGACGGTTGTTACTGTGAAATTCGTGCGACATCAACAAAAGTATGTTGTTATAACCCACAGACAAGGAAGAGACGACGAAGTCCAGGAACAGAGCAGGGTCCCGAAGATTGTGCGCTGTGGTTCTATTAACTTCGAGTGTCGCGAGTTTGCTAAGGGATTTACTAACATTAGTCTTCGGCCACGTACGCCGTGTGGACGAACATTTTTATCCTCTCCACAGGTGTGTGCAGCTGCTGTCCAGGACTGCTTTCTTTCCCTCCACTGGTGCTGCAGCGGCCCAAAAATGAGGCCATTGAAAGGGACTGAGTGCTTTCTCTCCGCAGGTGCAACTGGTTTCAAAGACCATGAGGAATATCAAATAATGTAATAATGTTATTTTGTTGCTTTATACAGACGTGACTGCTGTCCAGATGCTCCGGTACTAGATAGTAATGCTGCAATAGCAGATACATATGATGCGGTATTAGATACATATGATGCAATATTAGAAAGGTATGATGCAATATTAGATA
>LQNS02276924.1:28235269-28262545 GCA_001587735.2 Parhyale hawaiensis | reverse complement strand
AGCTACCAAGCAATCTCAGTGAGAGCTACCAAGCAATCTCAGTGAGAGCTACCAAGCAATCTCAGTGAGAGCTACCAAGCAATCTCAGTGAGAGCTACCAAGCAATCTCAGTGAGAGCTACCAAGCAGTCGATAGCTTACCCGACCCGGAGCCGACATGCAGCAGTGTGGAATTGTGCTTCAATCCTGCGACTTTCACCAGTGAAGCAATGATGGTCTCCTCTGCAGCACTGTTGACCTGCACACGAGCCTCAATAGTCAGTTTGGCTTTCCAAAGCTGATTGCTTCATTACAAAATATTTTTTCAAGCAAGTTGAAAGGAATACATACGGGATGGTGATAATAATTTTAATATGGAATAAAAATTTCGATGAAGATCATTGATATTGGAGCTGTAATTCAGCTTTAATAACCTTCTAGCTATGAAGTCATGATATTGTGCATTTTTAAATTTATCGTACGTTCAGAAAAACAGAGCAACTATGCCTACTATATATACCTGTTTTACATTAATTTTAGGGATTTTCAGGCATGACGGTGCAAGTAATTGTAAATACATATCCATTTTAACATTTTATATTTATTAAGACTATTAGCTAACTTGCTATAAAACTATGCTAGCTAGTTCCTTGGGCCGGGACTACACTTGCATTCATTTTCACAACTTCATGAAAGGACGTGCAGGTCACAAATCGTGCCAATGTGTATTTAAAGTCGGAAGCATAGATACGGCCGCATGAACGACGTGCGGGCCACACATCCTCGTCTCAAGTTGGGAGTGTCAACACAAGTGTGGCCCCGACATTAGACGACGCTTAACATACCGGGAAGGCCGTATCGGGAAAGATACGGAAGGTGAATCCAGCGCACGACTCCTGAATATGCGGCAGCCCCGCCACCAGACGGTATGGTGCCTTGTAGCGACATCTGTGGGTCATCGGGCTGCAGGAGGACAACAAGTTAGTCAACATGCCACCATACCAAGGGTCTATACTGTGTAAATAAAAGACGCAGTACTATATGGGATCCAGGAGCCTCCAGGACGGTGACTTAGTTCGGATGCAACAAATGTCCGCAATCGTCCCCCTACCCGCCCTGGCCTTTGGGCTTGGACGGGCGACGCACCAGAGGTCCGTCGCCGGGACAATTTAACTGACCACAGGACACATTTGCATCACCAAGAGCTAACAGCAATAAACACCTGCCCATCTGCTGTCTGCACACCACATCACAGTGTGATCACGTACACCACATCACAGTATGATCACGTACACCACATCACAGTATGATCACGTACACCACATCACACGCACAGCCTACGACACAACACTGCATGGGCCTGCAATCTGCGGAGTTGCTCGCATCTGTCCTCGCGTTCTTCAGGGCAGAGAGCCTGAGAGGACAGACAGATAGACTAGGGCAACCCAAAAACAACAGCAGCTTCTAAGATATCAAACCCAACAGCATAGTACCACAGCGTTTGAAAAGCCAAGCGAAACTAAATAGCACTTACGTGACCTGAAGATACAGAGATTTGAGGCCAACAGCAGCGCCTGGACCGCACGTGAAATATTCCCTCAGGTCTGCTTCCATTGACTCCACTGCAGCCTATGAAATACAAAGCAGCGTTGATTTCCAAACTAACACAATAAAATCCGGGCAAAAAAACTGATACTGTTCGTTGAGGGGAACTCAGACGTGAAACTCCTTAATAAGGTAACTACCTATTAAACAGGGTGTTCAGCTGATTCCGGTGATCAGATGGATAATTCAGGAGACCGAACCTTCCAGTGTTCAAGCTTTTGCACTATAAAAGAGCTGAGCAAAACAACAAGGTGTACCTAGACAGTTTCATTGGCATATTGCCAAGGCTGTGCTGTCTGATACCGAAAAACTTGCCCAGTTACTTTCGTGTGCAGGGCACAGTAAGGCCGAGGCCCCACTGACACAACAAGCGATGCAATGCGATGTTTGCGGGTGAAGTGGCGACTGTGAGCGATAGAGCGTCGTGCGATCTGGGTGGCGTCTAATAGCGAAGGAATAAAGGTTTTTGTAACCAATTACGGTCTTTTTTTTACAATGAATGTTAGATAAAACATAAATATGTGTGGCAGACAAGTATAGATGGCCAGGTTTGCAAAGTCTAAGGGTAATCATTCGGGGGCTCGATTACAGGCGTATAATGAAAGTAGGGGAGGATGGGGTTTGTGAAACTTCAGCAAGGAAATTTTCACAAACAAAAGTACTACTCCATGAAATTGCATATCACTGAATGATCGATTGACAGAATGTCCAATTGATCTAACCGGAGATCCAAAACGAAACCCTCGGCTCTTCCAATCCTTGCTTGTCACACACAGGCAGTGAAAAAGACACGGACAGGTAAATACACCTCGAGGGGGGGGGAAGGGTTGGAAAAGACACAGGCAGTAAGACGACAGATCAAGGGAGTAGAAAATATGCATAAAATTAGTCACAGAGGCTTCAATGTCTGTAGTAAAGGAAACAGCTAGAGATGGCTAGATAAGAATTTGAACTAAAAAAAAAACAAAGAACCCTCTTTGATACTAAAACGAGTATAGTTAATTAAAACTGATATATACTTATAGTGGAGGGGGGCGGGGTAGGGTAGAGCTCGTCGTATAGCGACCTCCTCGTTGTGACTTCTGGATTGTGTTATCGTGTTCAATGAAACGAGCAATAACATAAAGCTATAACTGTACGTATTGATTATACAGTACAACACAAAGAAGAGCAAATAATGAAATATCAACACTAATAGCTATACAAATACAACAGGGCACTCAACTTCCTAAATCCAATATTAATCAACATATCTGTATTTTTTGCATTCTTCAAGGCTTTTGTGGAAGCAGACGATCTTCACACAAAAATAAGATTAGTCTTTTTAGAGAGAGTGAGTTGGGTTCAGAAAAACTTGCGGCTTCCGCAGTCAGGGACGGAAATTCTCTAAGCTCAGGAGTCGCACTTGATGCATCCGACTCCGCTGCCCCAGTATTATAGTTACCTGCAACTGCCGTCAAATTCCCTGTACGATATAGCTCAATGATACTAGCTATCATACTTATTCTGGATTATATTCAAATTATGTCAAATAGAAGAAACAATACAAACAATACAACTGTTAGACTGTTAGTGTAGTTCATTCAGGGCAGGCACTGTCTACCCTACGCGGCGCACGCCCGAGTGCAAGCCCAACTCCTCTAGCTCGTATATGGCCTATCCTACGCCCTCTCAAGGGCTTCCCCTCACCCCTGTTACCTCGTCGAGAGCATGAGGGAAGACTGTGATGGCGGCCATGGTGTCGCCAGCTCTGTTGGAGCGCACCGTGGCACTGCGCCACACTCCGGGGCTGGTGTGGAAGTTGATAAAACTTGGGTGTTGGTTGGCTCGGATAAAGTTCTGGAAATGCTGAGGAAACAACACAAAATTACCCATAAGAAATGTGAGTGGCTACATTTGCTAGAAATTGAGCCCTTTTACTATAAACCTCCTTGCCCTATTCAGCGCAGCTTCAGTGCCTACGTTGACCGCGATAACCCAATAAAAAATTATAGGCTTTTATCGGCTGCTTAAAAGTAGTGAATGGTACCGCATTGGATAAGTCTATAAATTTTCGTTTGGGACGTACCACATATGGGTCGCATTACAGTATTATAGAAATGGGAGCAACATCCTCAACAGTTATGGATTCATCCTCCAGGAGTCCCAAACTCGTAACGGCCAAAGATTCCAAGGCTAAGCCACTGTAATTCATTCTCTCTCATGCCCCAACTAATTTAACGTCTACGAGCTCCGCGAATCTGCATCAATTATTTGTGTTTGCACGATCAGTGGCTGAGTTTATTCCTTTCATCATATTTTTTTTCCTCAGATATCTCTAGGATTCTAATGTACAGACAATAGCTCATAGAAGGCTGGGGCGTAAGTCCCGGTGTCTCTCTGGGAATGGGCCTCTTGGTCCGTCTACTGCCTGCTATCTAATCTAATAATCTAATCCATTTCCTATTCATAGAATCCCTGTCGATGTGTCAGAGCAACTGCCCGATGACCACCATTTCAGTCACTACAACTTCAAGCTCTTTCTAGTGGCCGCTTCATCTGGCGACAGTGCACGCAAAATGACAGAAGGCTTATAAACATTTTCTTTCGCAGAACAAATATGCAGGCTTTCAGTATTCCTTTTACAGCCGTGGACGAATATACTCATATTAAACCTAATTTTCGAAATCGAAAAAAAAATGCCTCTAAATGATTTTTTTTTTCGTCAAATACCGTAGCTATTGTCGGGAAAGAGGTTTAATTCCTAGAACATAGGGACTATAAAACACAGACATTAACAGGAATTTCAGATACAGTGGGTTATCGGGGTTCGTCGATGCAGTACCTCACAAAAGAGTTTGTGGCTGCTCCTCACGGTGCAGAGGTGAGTGGGAGGCACGCAAACGGTGCCTTCTAACTTGACGTCCCCCGTCAGCAGCCCCACGGTCTTAGGGTCGCCGTCCACACCCCGCCACACGACGAAGGTATCCTCATTGCGGTAGGCTTCAGTCTCCTCCTGTGGTATGAGGAAAGCAACCAAAACCTGATATCAAATAGAAGTTCATATCCCCGTAGCTCAGAGACAAGGTTGCGGAGTGGCTTAGTATTTAGGCAGCAGAGGTTTTAGCCCACACCAGACAAAAAAACCTCTTGACTCTCGGGAATGCACAGTATTATCAATTCTTTCACTCGCAGGCACAGCGGAGGGGAGGGGGAAGTCACTGGTCTTAGGGTGGAAGGCGAAGTCGTCTATCGGGTATGCCGTCAATACCAATAACATAGCCTGGACCAACTGTGATCGACTGCAACCGTACATTCCTCGGAGCCCAAGTGGTTAGCTATTTACCTGCAGCACAAACCGGTGCACGCGATGATGACGTGGGTTCTCTCGTTGGGGCGAGCGGTCAAGGTGATGTTACCATAACTTGGCTTAACGCATTTCATTGCAAAAGAGAAGCGTGGCGAACAAGCGACTCCAATAAAATAAGAAAGTAACAGACTTTGATCGGTGCAGTAAAAGTAATACAGGTAGTTATTCCTCGACACAGGCCCCTTTTATTTTATGCAGTTTCAAGTTCAAAATTGCATAAAAACAAAAGGGGCCGATACCAAGCACTACCGGTACCAATATATGACAAACAAGAGCATCATTACCATTTTCAAACGGCGATATTTAGCACAAAATTTGAATGGGATAAACTCGTGAGATGAGTACCGTATGTAGCTAAGTTGCAAGACACTTAAATGGTAGTAGTCATAGGAAGTAAAGATAAGGTTCTATGCTGCAAAAATGTAGGAAATACTGTAAGTGGTTGAGTTAATTCAGGTGCTGTGATGACATTGAGGACTGATCAGTCCCAAACTTGTCAGCTGAGTCGGTGTTTTATATATATACATACATATGTATCTAATTGGCCTGATAGAGGTACACCCCCTCCGAGAACCTTGTAGGTTAGGAGGCAAAGACTGGTTCTGCTAATATTTTAGGTACATATATATGTATATACAGTATAGGTTTACTATGTACTAAACTTCATTAGGACACTAGCAGAACCAGTCCTTGCCTCCTAACCTAAAAGGTTCCCGGAGTAAGAACAATTATCTGTCGAGAAGTGGGCGTGCGTTCCAACGTAGACTTATTTTCCCTCAAAATGAGACCAAATGTGAGAAAATCTATGGTGTTTTTATTTTACCTTTTTCGCTATTTGAACCTAGCAGGCCTAGACGTACCAGAATTTTGGTACCTCTATCCAGACGCCGGCAACTTCACAGGCCGTATTAAAAGATTATTGGCCATCTAATAGCCCATATCGAAATATATACATACATCATCTGTGAGGTTATATAATTTGCTATGCGAGGTGACTAAGTGTTTGCCTTCCTGGATGCGCAGGTGTTAACGTTTACAGTGAATGTTTTTTTAGTGGTGCTCCTTCACAGTGTATTGAGTATCTTAAGCAAGAGCAATGTTTATTTGAGTCATCCGGTAACCGAAGGCCCAAGCACCTTGCTTTAAAAACAATAACAACTAGAGCACTGTGAGAAAGCATACCGCCGCCAAATAAGACAACATTAATGAAAAATTCAAATTGGCTCTGAAACTATGATTTCCTCTCGATCAGCACCAAAATTTGACCATTTGTGCCTATTGACAGTGAAATCAGAATCTGTAATTGTCTCAAAGATCTGTCTGTAATTTTCTAAGTTATGTTTTGACAAACATAAGTGAAACACACAAACAGACAAACTGATCATAACCAAAATTCGATCATTTATACATATATTTTCAACAATTTTAACAATTCCTGTAAATTTTATAAAAACATCGTTCATAACTTTTATGTTATATATATTTCTAATAAAGATAAAAGCAAATATTGATACGACAGGCAAAAAAAAAACAAAACAGAGGAACAGATTATCATAAAAATTTGGCCATTTCCTCTTCGTATAATACATACCAACTCATGTAAATTTCATCAAAAATCCGTGCATAACATTTTGAGTTATTTTGCAAACAAACAAACCCAAGCACACAGACAAACAAACGAACAAACAGATCATCACAAAAATTTGGCCCTTTAGCCTTTGCAATGTACCGTACGTTCGACCTCAGGTAAACTTCATAAAAATCAGTCTATAAATTGTTGGGCTACTGTACTAAGAAAAAGGAGGTAAACAAAGAAATGGTAAAGTGGAACTTCACCAAAAGTTAATTATCTGTAGCTCCTAATATGCCTAACAATCCCCGTAAATTTCGTCAAGATCCATCCATAACGCTTGGTGACAGACATACAAACTCGACAATAATATGACCTCCTTGGCGGAGGTAATCAAGATGTAATGGAAAGTTTCACAAATTCAGGACATAAAAGCTCGAGTCACAAGCCACTCACGGCAGAGACGATAGGATGCAGAGGACAAGGAAGGCGTGGCAGCTCCGCTGGCAGAGGCAGGCCGTAGGTGTTGAATATTCTTTTCTTGAGATGTCGCAGCGCCAGAGAAGCGCTGGTTTCCTTGAGCTCCAGCTGCTGGGCATAAGACTTCTGCCACAGCGGCGTGTGGATATGGGAAAGTACTTCGTGTTGATCCTCTGCCGTTACCTGTGAGAGGGTCACAAGTAATGTTTGGCCGCGTAGGAGCACCGGTTGGTCGCGTTTCAGATAGCTAGCGCTCTTCGTAAGAGAGAGAAACTTTTAATGTGGATGGTAGGGAAGGGTTGAGGAGTCGGACAAAAAAGTCTGACTCCAACTGCTGGGTTCAGCTAGAAACCAACCAAAGCAGACTCACTGGACGCGAATAAGTAAGACTTTGTATTTATTATCGATGATGTGTGCAACACCAGTTTCCATTGATAACTTTCAAATGATTTCCTAAGTGAAACGGAAGCAAATACAGAATTATTCATTCGGCTGCCACAGGTGCAGAAGGAAACTTTGAAGAGGAACGAAGTAAAAAAATATATATATAACCTATATACTAAAATAAACTTCCCAGCTATGCTTTCTTTCATGAGGGTGAAATCAATACAGAGTATGAGGCAATAACAAGCTGAGCACCAACCTTCGGGGGTAAGACAACTTTCTTGTGCACAACCAGTTTGGGAGGCGCCGGCACCTCGACAACATTCTCCCTGAGCGGCAGCACGGGCGGCAGCTTTGCCGCCAGCTCGCGTAGCTTGGACTCGGTGAGGCCAAACTCAGCCTTAGGAATGTTCGGAAGATTGGCGACGTCTGTGGAATCTGGTACAGGATTGGTGACGGCGGTGGAGTCGGAGAAGTAACCGGAAATAGCCGGAATATTGTCACTGGAATTGGTTAGGTGACCGGAAACTGCTAGTGCTGCAGCCCCGTCATTGGGTGAAAGGTCAGTCAGATGACCGTCAATGGGGGAATTAAAGATGTGACTAGAAGCTGCAGCTTCATGCTGGACGCCAGAGATGGGCGAGACCCCGTCGCTAACATTCGAAGCGCTTGGATTCTGCCGGATGACTCTGCAACAGAAACTAAGCAATCATTAAGGAGAACGCACACGTGGAAAAGAAACTCATTTTGAGGTATGCTAAGGTTCTTGCAATATCACATTTTATCATATTTTACAATAGTTATGCTGTAACTCATATTATAATACCTACCATGCTCAGCCTATCGGACTTGGGTTTTCACTGAAGTTTTTAGCTCAACTCAGATAAGACCCGAGCGCAAGTTTCGGCTCTTCTCTAGAAATGGGCCTGTCGGTCCGTCTACTGCCAGTTATCTAATCTAGCTTACTAGGCACTGACATTAACCTAATGGTAGTAGCTGGAAAAAAACCACAGCCGAGGATTTGATTTATCTCTCGGAAGAGGCCTATATAGAATCCACTGTTTGCCTAATCTCTGCTATAGGCAGTTGGTACAATAACTGTTGGATCTTAAACCCTTATCGAACTCTTCAAACCTAGTATCCGTGCACTAATTGTCTTGAGTTTGGAGCTCAATAAACTGACAGGATTAAAAAAAAAAACAATAACAGGTTAATCTACGTGGCCTTGACTGCACGGTAATGCTTTGGTATGACTACAATATTTAACCGTCATGACGCACAACTAATGGGCGCAGAGAGCTACACAAGCTCAAGGCGGAATCACACGATAGTTTTTGCTGAAATCGCAGACCGTCTCACATTTCTTGTTCTTATTAAACGACAGACAAAAGCGCAGTTTTTTGAGTTCTAATTTACAGCAAGTGTAAATAGATATTTTTAAACTCCACTAGTGATACTTGCTGTAGGACAGCTGAGGTGACGGACAGCATTGTTTGACTAGACACAAAGCTCATTAACGCCAAGTTCTTGCATTTACTTTTCGAAGAGTGAATCTAATCACGCTCCCGTTTATATTTACCTTATGAAAGGTAACTATAAGCTGACAGTTATAGAAATTTCTCTATGTGCATTGTGCAAAGGGGGATCTCAGGAGGAGGGCAAGGGGGTCACACCCCAGAGACTGAAACTTAATGCTTGCCATATAGAAGTATGATTTTTTTGCGTTTGGCAATGGAAGAAGAGACATTGACCCCGACCCCAAGAACCAGATCCGCCTTCGTATGCCTGTACAGACAAAACAAAACGGCTGGACAGTTAGAAAGTCATACCAAGAATAGAAGACTCGAAGATGAACTAGACTAATGAAGAACTAAAGTCTCCCATACATCACACAAGTGAAGACGTACCAATGGCCACTCACCTTCGCCTGACGCTGCGGACGGAAGTGACACGGAGGCTGCAGGCACGAAGGCAGTGGCCGCAGCGGCGTACAGCCAACAGGCTCATGGTGATAGTTTCAATAGTTTAAGCCCTTCGACGCTCACGAGAAGCGTTTGGCCAAGTTTTGTTTCATACGACGTTAGGTATTCTGCTTACGAAACGTGATTTATAACTGGGATGATAGAGAGCACATGTAAAAGAAGATAGTGGAGCTCTTTAATAGCGCAACGCGATGAGTTGAGACACTAGTGTTACTTGAACAGTGCAGAGCCCTAACGAAATTACAGTAAATTTTAAGTGGTGCGATCGAGAGTTAATACAAAGAAGTTTCAAATCATTCATGACGCAAGCCGATGAGCCGAGATATTGGTGCTAATTTAAGAGTGCAGAAGTGCAAGAACATTAAACTACTGTAGTGTACTTAGCTTGATTAAAGTAGTTCGATAATAATTATCATGATTTCATTTTATGCCCAAACATTAACGCTAAGCTCGTACGAATACTACTTAGTTTTCAACTGAAACATTAACTCAAGGCTCGTATGATGGATAGATATGAATCTATACATAATTCAAGAAATCTAGGTCTGCTTTTTTACGGTTCTGGTCGTGACTTTCATTTTGTATCTATACATAAAATGGAATACCGAGAAACACCATCCGCAAGGATAATACAATTTATTTCTCTACGAATTAAGCTTAGTTCCATGCCGAAACAGAAACGTTCGGCTCGTACGAATAACATTTCGTTTGGAGATCTACATACCGGATGGGAGGCACAAATGGGCTAATAAGGATCACATGATTTACGCAATGTAATAGCCATTGTCTTCAATAATAACTCTGTATTAATAGCTCCCCTCCCCTCCTTTCTCGAGTTTAATCCTGAAAATTTCTAGAATAGAAGACCTCTTCCAAGAGGAAACTTTGAATTGCACGAAGTAAGAATCAGATTTAAATAGAAAACACCTGGACTTTTATACTTGCAGAAGTATTAATAGTGTAGCAATTCCAACTAAGCCGCATCGTGCCGAACGTCAAAAATTTATATCAGCATTTCCCTTTCTTTAAAAAAGTATAAAGCTTGTTTGAAGGCCTAACAGAATTTGTGGCTCTAAGCTTCAGTGTTGTTAGCCTTACAGCAACGTCAGTGCTGGTAGAGCAATTGGCGTATAGCTAATCAAAAACAGTTCAGTTTCATTATAGGTAGCTAATGTGTATAGTTGTATGTATCAGCAGAAACTGCTCTAATTATTACAGCTACCGTAACTGTGAAAGCGTTCGAGTGAAGATAAAATCTATTAGCATTATCACTAATCCTATCGATTACAAGCTGGTTTAACTCTCTAAAGTCATTGCAACGGAGAGGAAGGGACATCTGTACTACGTCGATAGAAAAATTATGAAACGAGAAGTTATGAAAATTTAAGGCTCGGGACCCAGAGCACGCCAAGTTGCTCTTGGTGCGTGGCACCTCCCTGGGGTGAATTAGCTTTTGCTAAAAACAATGAACGGCCCACGACGCATACGTCACTCAGTGCATAGCCAATGCTGCCTCGTCACAATAGTTCCACTTGTTTCTAGTTACAGAGAGACGGGCACTTGCAGCATAGATTGGAGACCAAAGACGGGGTATGCTCAGGGGTTATTAATTTTTTTTTTGAAAGGGGAAGGGGTTAGGTAACGGTCCGCGTGAAAAGCTTGAAGATCACGCATTTTAATATTCAAGCGTATATTTATTTCCCACGCAATACACTACAGCTCTTAAGCCATAAACAACACCTAAATTTTGAGTCAAAAGAAATCACTGTAGAAATCCACAAGATTTTAAGGAGCCATATGATACCCCCAAAACATTTAAGGGACCATACCCAAAGGACTGTGCAGCTGCAATCAGCAAGATAATACGATTTAAGGCATCACAGGTGGGAGAGAGTAGTGTCAGCTGCCCCCCCCCTCCCCCCGACCGGCCGTCCCCGTCTCTGCTTACGTCAGGACCCCTAGTGGACTGTGGATGGCAAAAACGCTGATGCAGTATGGACGAGCAGCAAGACCCTCTCCTTAGCTTGGGAATAGAACGTCTGATATCCTGACAACGAGCGAGGTATTATTAGGTATGTATTAGGTATTATAAGAAGATTTAAGCCTCTCTAAATAAGTACTAAGCTCTTCTAAGAGAGGAAAAGGTAGGGACATATAGTACGTCGATAGAAAAACGGGGAACCCATGCACGGTGTTCCCACACAGGATCAACGCGCATGGGAACAGCAAGTCGGGAAAGAAGAGGAAGAACAGACAGCAGTAAGGTCAGTAGGAGTATGAAAGTGGAAGGAAGCAAAGTGGGCACGAAGGATAGACGTCCCGAAGGCCTAACTAATGGCTAAGGTAACCTACACAAACCCCCTGGGGGCGCTACTCCCCATAACATAGGATGGGCGATCCTAACTAATCTAACCCTATGGCCCATCCTATGCCCCCGGAGGGAGAACGAGCGAGGCAGCACTCCTTGCCACAACGAGCGAAGCAGGACTCCTTGCCACTCGCTGTGGCGCGTGTGACATCTACAAAACTGTCGGTGCAATTTTTCTGGTTGGATAAGTTCATCATCAATCAATTATGGAAACGAAGGTGCTACCCTAAATTGCTTCATTTGATTTTCGAAATGATGAAATAAAGACCATTTATTCCCTCTGCAGTATTAAAAAAAAAACGCAATGGATTATGATCATATATGAGAATGATGGGTCAATTTTGACTTTAGTAGAACAAGAGATATTCTACGTTTGGATGTTATATACAGTATAGGTAAAAGGACACATCTAAAGACGTTTTTCAGGAATGACATTTTGCTGGCAAATGCTTAGTTTTCGAGATATTTGACTTTGAAGTTCTCATTGTTTTCCTATGGAGGAAAATACACGGCGACGCCACAGTACCCTAAACTCACCTAATTTAACCTAGGTTAGGTGAAAAACCCTATTTGAAATGTTTTCCATGACAATGGGCGATTGCCGAGTTTTGTCTCCCATAGAAAAATAATGGGAACTTCAAAGTCAAATATCTAGAAAACTAAACATTTGCGAGCAAAATGTCATTCATGAAAAACGTAAAAACGTCTTAAAATGTGTCCTTTTACCTATATAAAACATCCAAATGTTGAAAATATCTTGTTGTACTAAAGTAAATATCGACCGCATGATAGCCTCCCGAAATCAGTACTAAGCTGATCAAAAAGAAGAAAAGGAAGAGGCATATAACTAATATGCCTAGATAAATATGGAACCCAAGCAGGAGGGTGCTCCTACACAGGATCAAAGTGCACGAGCACAGGAAGTGGTGAAAGAAAAACAGAATAAAGTATCATAGTAAGGGTATGAAAGTGGGACGAAGGAAATGGGGCACGAAAAGACAGACGTCCCGAAAGCCAAGCTAATGGCTAAAGTCACTTGAACAATCTCCTTGGGTAGCTGCTAACCATAACATAGGACAGACAAAGCTAACCCTATGACTTAAGGCCCATCCTACGCTCCGTGACGGAGAAACGCAATGAATTGTTTCATGGGTAATGGGACGGAAGACTTGCTTGTACCTATCACAAGCCATCTAGGTACGTGGGGCTCTAATGCAGACACCGTACTGCTATACCTTGCACCTATCCCAAGCAAAGTATGCAGAGCTATATATAATGACGGTAATTTTCTCCATGGATCATCGGAAATAATAACGGCCCTTAGCAGTGTAATGAATAAGGACAGCGAAACTCACATGGTACAAGAGGAATTTGAATTTAATAATTACTCATAAGTGCTGACTTCCTGACTGGGACAACGAATTCCTTCTTACTTGTGATGGATTACACGCCGACAGCAACGAAATAACCGAACGGGTCAATTAGAACGCATCTCATGGGAGTCAGCTGCAGGCGACACGCCGAGTTACTATCAGCATCATGGAGTTCATAACACTCCACACTGGAAACTTTGTGGCTCTTTGCTACTAAAGTGTGGGTGGTGGAGAACTCTATACCAGTCTATTAGCAAGTCTTTCTAGTAGCTAGATGATTGCTAATGGCATTACTTCACTCTGCCAGTAGCCATTCTCAAGATCAAGTAAGAGTTACAAATATCCTGGAATGGAACAGCGCAGCGCCTCCACTCAGTAGCCAAGAGCCGCCACAATCTAAATCAATCTTCACGAATATGGCAACAGTTAGCTGGGCCTACATAACAAGCTGCACTCCAACTATTTGCGTAAGGTTAACTGCTCGCAGGCTACGACGTTTCTGCACTAAAATTACCTGACACTTACTGCAGTATCAAGTATAAGCCCAGAAAAATTACTTAAAAAGATGCCTGACAGACTGTCGGACTATCACAGAAAAAACAAATAACCGTCGGAAAAAAAATATTAACGAAGTAATTGTTCTTCAGTTGCTGACATCAGCACCTGGAGATTCCAAAGCTTTGTTTGAATGATGAGCGAGTCGCGAAGAGGCATATCATCTCGGTAGCAGCAGCAGCGTTTGCACAGCTACAACATTCAACATTAAGTACCATATACAGCCTACAGTCGATTCCACGAATCCGACCAAAACGGGAGTAACAGATTTGGCCACTAACAACCGGCATGCCATGAAAGCGGAATTAACAACTTGAGGTAAGTCTAGGCTAAAATGTTGGCCAATAAACACACTTTCTCGACTAATGTTACTTTTACGCTTGTTGGAATTACGACAGTAAATTAGCAGATGTAAATAATTTACGGGCACTGGATAGGTCGACATTCGAATTCTGAATGACTTGGTGAAACAGAGGCGACGCTAACGTCACCTGCTGCGATTATGAGAAATATTTTGGTAAATTAGTCAAATTAAACAAATACATTGGTGCTGGTCTACCTAAGCTTAAAAAAACCTCCTAATATGAAATCCTTTACCACAAAAGAAAATTTACTCTATTTGGAATATTTTATACATACTTTGATTACTAAGCACATTCAATAATAATGACTTGGCTCGTATAAACGGAACGTTGTCGACAAAAAGCGAAGCTACTCTCTGTATCATAACACAGCGTTTGATTCCGTTTAAGCAGAATTGGTCGCATTGTGAGGCGGCTCATTTCCCCGGTGGTCCTATTATGCGGAATCCACTGTATTGGGTGACGTCTATAGATACAACTGATGCTGAACGGTTAAAGGTGCAATAGAAAATACGAAAAAACAATTATCACTCAGAATCGGCATCCCAAGTATCGAAGGGCGCCTTGGGCACGCCGTTTTTGGAGGTGTAGCGCTCCGACAGCCACCGAAGTAACGACAGGAGCTGCTTCACACTATCCCCTCTCTTGCCACTGATGCCAATAACGGGCAAGTCCACTCGCTCTGCCAGTTCTGGCAAATTAGCCCGAGCTTCAGGCAGGTCTATCTTATTAGCGACGACGGCGTGAGGGCGAGTAGACAGTCCCTCATCATACAATTCCAGCTCCTTCCGCAACACGTTTAGCTGCTTCCAGGGCTGAGGCTGAGAAGCGTCTAGAACGTAGAGGAGGCCCGAGCATCGCTGAATGTGCCTCAAAAACGCATGACCAAGACCTTTGTTCAAATGAGCGTCCTCCACCAATCCCGGGATATCGGCAACAGCTAGCTGGTACATGTCAGCAAAATGCACCATTCCGACGTGAGGGTTGAGAGTAGTGAAGGGATAGCTGGCCACCTTCGGACGGGCTCTAGAAATGGCCCGTAGTAACGTCGACTTGCCTGCGTTAGGGAAGCCAATGAGTCCTACATCCGCTATGGTGCGAAGTTCAATTTCATACTGCAGCATCTCCCCTTTCCCACCATATTCAGCCACCTCAGGTGTCTGGTCGGTATCAGAGCTGAAGAAGTGATTACCTTTGCCTCCAGCACCACCTCTGGCGGCGAGAAACAACGCATTTTCAACATCCAAGGAAGCTAATGCGTTACCCTCATGGCTGACGATGGTACCTAGTGGGACCTCCACAACCAGGTGCTCGGCGTTGGCACCATGGCAGTCCTTCTTACGCCCGGCGACTCCAGGTGGCGCAGTCAGCGTCTTGCCAATGTGACATAGGCTGTTACGGCTCCTGGTTGCTCTGAAGACGACATGACCACCGTTTCCACCATCACCGCCATCGGGGCCAGCAAACTCGTTCTTGAAGACACTGGACGTGGAGATGGCGCCATCACCCCCATCGCCACCCTTCGCTCTGACGTAAGCGTGATCTTCAAAATGGCGCTGCCTGAAGCCCTCCTTTGTTGTTTTCTTTCTAAGAACTGGAATGTACTTCGTATCGATTGAAGACGACTCGCTGATACGCATCAAAAAGTCGTACGTCTCTTGTTTCAGATTCTCAATGCCACCAGCAGAAGAATTGACGCCATCCGAGTCTGGAGACTGAGCAGAGAAGAGGAAGCGAGTTGGGACACAGCGATGACCAACTACAGCTGAGGGCATGATTAGCCCTTTTGCGCAGAGAAGTCGTGAAGTTCTTGGCACCAGCATCGTCGCAATTCACAGTATACTTAATATTCACTCATCAGATGGAGGAATAACACGCACCGAGTCCCTCTGGGTGGGATCACTTGAATTTTACACACCTTTACACTTAGGTCACAACTGTTCAGCTAGAGTGCACGACATGGAATATACAAATGGTGGTGGCAAGAATCTGAAAAGAAAATAGTGCACTCATTACAAAAACATGTCCTCCAGCGAGACAGTGACATCCACATTACCGTACTAATCTCATTAGCTCGCAATTTCAGCTACGAAAGTTGATATTGCTGCTTTGGATGATTGGATCAAGCTTCATGCATTAATCTCGCAGCGATTATTCTTGACATGGATTCAATTCAATCCTTAGATTAAAGCATGAAACTCGATAAAAGGTAGCAAAATCAATGCTAATGGCTTAGTGTAGTTGGCAGTTTTGGCATTTTTCACATCTACGTCAACCAACCAACCTGACAGCCTGCAAGAGATTATGATGATAGCTCAAATTCTGGCAGGTTTTGGACGGAAAGATATATATAACATACATCTTTTGGCCCATTTTCCTTTCATTTTTAGTGCGCAAAAGCAGTGACTGGAAACGGCGCGATCTCGGCACATTTCAATGCAAACGAACGGCTGGAAATACGGGTCACCTCAGCCTGGCTCAAAGGAGTTGAGTCAGAGGCTGGACTGCGTGGGATGTGTACCACAGCGCTCTCATTCTCTTCGGTGACAGCGGGACCCGGGTGAAATCGTTGAGCGAAATGTGACTATATTGTTGAAGTTGCAGTAACTATTAGTTTCTCATTCCTCGAGCCTGGACAGCTTTCTTAAGAGATAACTTGCTAGTTTCAGCACGTTTTACCTCTGATAGGGGTAGCAAATTTCGATGAGTGCCCCTCTACTGTTACTACCCATCATTTTAGTTAAGATCTAAATACATCTGTGAGTGAGCTGGTCCCACCACTTCAACAGGTTGTATACGGTGGTTCAAGTCTCTCTAAATCAGTACTAAGCTCTTCTGTAAGAGAGGAAAAAGAAGCACACGGAATGCCCAGATAAATGTGGAGTCCATGCTCGAGGGTGTGTCACACAGGATCAACGATCCTATTTTTACCGACTCAAATTCCCAAGACCCACTCTAGCCTTAGAACCCCTCCCCCCACCCATTGGTGATAAGCATACTGATGCCCATATCATATATAGTGCGACAGCTGCTGATGCCCGTGCTTGCGACACGTCTCTCGGCTAGATTCCGCGCATTTTCGCGACGGTGGGCGCCCTATAGCACTGTCTTTTGCATCACAGTAACCTCCACTTACGGTGATGTAAAAAAACAAGTGCTATTGGGCGAGCGATTATTATTATACGAGTATTGCCCCGCTATTTCCGAATCGAAGACGATCAATAGCGATCTAAGATGATGTACTCGGCTTACAGCCGGAACCACAACGTTGCGCTCAGGCGGCAAGAGATCAAGGACGAAAAGAGAAGAAAACAGAAGGAAGAAGCGCCCGACCGGACGGTCCCGTCTGTGGCCATCGGCACGGGCGAAGGTAAGAGCCCCGCAGAAAAAGTCGGTCACTTCGATCGGCGGCTCACCTCGCGGGACAGAAAAGGAAATTTCGAGAGCTTACCGAACTTTGCAAAATTAACCTCGGCAGCAGGAACTGCGGCAAGCTACAACATCCCCTACGGACCCTTGGGGATGTTGGGGATGAACGGACCCTTCCCAAATATATTGTGGCAGGGAAAGGGCCCGCCAGAATATACCCCTGGGGGTAATTGGGCGGCCGACCACACGACCACGCGAAAGTGGGTGGAATCTAGGGGAGAGATGTGTAGCAAGCACGGGCATCATCAGCTGTCAAACTTTATGTAAAACGAGTATTAGTAACAACAAAGAGATGCTCGGGACCCAAAGATCGCAAAGTCTTTTAGTGACAAGCCTACATACCTAGTAAAAAAGGATGCTCGGGACCCAGAGATCGCAGAGTCTCTTGGTGATGCAAATAATGCAAGCACCTCCCTGGGGAAAATTAAGGAACCAAAAAATAACAAGAGCGCATGGTGTGAGTTGAGTCGCCGTTTCTCACGATTCATCAAGATCAATAACAAGGTTTTGCTAGAGCAGCGATTCTAAGCCGCATTGTGTCGAAGGTGAAATATTTTGTCACGGTGAACTCACATAAATGAGTTCTGTGTCTCACTCACATTTTGTCAGATACACCCTTTCTGAGAGGAAATGAGAAGGCGCGCGCATCTGTAACTCTCCACGGCTCAGCCGAACGAATTCGCTCAGCCATGCGGAACAGGGCAAGAAACGAAAAACGCAAAGAGAAGAAGACAGAAGAAAGAAAAGCCAGTGCGGACGGCCCCGCAGAATAGGTCGGTCACCATCATCGGCGGCCCACCTTGTTGAGTAGAAGGGGAAATATAAAGAACCTACCTAACTACTTTACAAAACTAACCTTGTCAGCAGGAACTGCGGCCAGCTGCAACATCTCCTGCGGAAAAGACAGTCTCGGGATTGCCCTACTCAGGATTGAAGCAAGTGGTTTCCATTTTGACAATACTGTAGAATGGGTTTACTGAAACGCTTCACCGTATAGCACAGATAATGTACTGAATGTAAACTCAAAACCATGCAGTATAGTCACAGCCATAGATCGCGTAGTACGTACTTCGGAGCTGAGAATGTATCTCTTCAGTCTCTGCGTCGTTATTGAGACGAATCTGATGGGCCTCGTCGCCAGCTGTTGTCTTAAATTTGCGTGCGTGAATTCTTGATGAGTTCGTCCAAGTGCTCGGTTGTGTTCTTAAATTTCTCTGCAGAATAATAAGTTGATCAGGCTAGGTGGTGAAAGAACGACGTCAAGATTTTATTATTTAATGACATCTTATATACAGAACTTAGCGAATAAGTCGAAGTTATAAGTAGCAAGAGATAGCTACTTGAAATAGAGGGTAAGGTAATGCTCCTATGTGCAGACTAGGAAGGTATGATAACACAGTTAATACTGCTCTTGTTTTTGACGCACATGCTTCTAAACACATCATGCTATTAAAGTTCTATGACCTACTCCTGAAAACAAGTGGAGTCATTTACATATAAATCATTTCTTTACAGAGAATTAGATACGGTACCGTATTTCTCGTAGTAATTGACGCACTAAGTACAGAGAGTGTGACTTAACACCTGGAGTCACAAGTGCAGATACCATTACGGTATTACGTACAATATTCAGCAGAAACGGTCTGCCAGACACAATTGTAACTGACAATGTCAGCAATTTCACTTCTAAAGAGTTTCAGACTTTTCTCACTAATAGTGGCATTCGCCTTATGACAACAGCACCTAAATGTGTAGTCTCAAAACGGCCAACCTGAGCGTGCCTCTTAGAGCAACATGCAAGGTGACACGAGTACGCGATTAGTAAACATTCTGTAGCATCATCGAAATATATGCCTCTCATAGTGCCACTGGTTTAGCTTCGTCGGGAGCTCTTAACAGAAGATCGCACAGTCCTGTTAAACAGAGTCTCAATCCATTATACGCTGGGAAAAAATCGAAAATGATTGATGTTCCTACTTGTGATAGTGGTGATAACATTATAGCGAGACGGCAGTAAATGGCTTAAAGCTATAGTATCAAATATTCATGGTGTTGATACCCATGAGATAGGTACATGTAAAAGAACCATTGACAGAACCATGAAAAGACACCTAAAGCAACTTTGCCTCGCACAGAATCTAATGGCAGCTCATGTGCAGGCAACAAGTCAGCCTGAAAGTGTAACGGTCCAACTAACAAACAGCGCTATCAATCATAAAAAAGTCTTACCATTCATAGTAACGTAATTATTTATGCCGCAACTGAGGCTACAACAGATAGGTAACATTCGCCATTGAACCCCAACAGTAGGAAGGCAAATAAAAAGAAGAAATATTTTTGCATATACGTGATCTAACTATTGCATAGCCTTATTTTAAAAAAGCTGCTCTAAGGCCTTCGCGGAGATCATCATAAAGCTATAAGCTGATGGATATAATTTATTAATAAAAATTGAGTTCTTAGTGACAGAAGCAGCATAAGCAAACACGCAGCAGCCTTATCAAGCTGATCTCCATCATCTCACTACAGAAGAGGCAAATTTTATGACACACTGCTATTTTACATTGCCAACGTAGAAGCCAAACAATGGCAACATCTAGGGGTGATTTGAGAACAACAGCTCCAGAGTGAGCCAATGTCTAGGCTCTGTCTCACTTCTAAGAATGGATCACGCAGTCCGTTTTTTGTTTAATTTTTGTCAAATATTCCTAATATAATGAAGAAGTCATCAATATGACAGCTATGGGAGTACAAGTGCAGTATAATACGGTGAGCAACAAGCTGTGCATAACTGTCACCAGGTGCACTTAATGCCTCTTATGCATATAGTGGTAGTAGTATTATCAGAGTTAAAACCTCCTTAAATGCGTACTACGCTTTGCAAAGAGAGAAAAAGGAAGGGACATACAGTATAGTAAGCCGATAGTCACACGGAACCCAAGCAAGGTGTTCCCACACAGGATCAATGCATGGGAACAGCAAGTAGGGAAAGAAAAGGAAAAACAGATAAAAGTTATACCGGAAGGAGTATGAAATCGGAAGGAAGCAAAGTGGGCACTAAAGATAGACGTCCCGAAGGCCTAGCTGACGGCTAATGTAACCTACAGGGACCGGTTGGGGGCGCGGCTCCCCATAACATAGGTTGAATGAACCTTAACTAACCTAGCCCTATTGCCCATCCTATGCCCCCTGAGGGGTTACACTCAAAGTAGACGAATTGAAGATAGGTACCTAAGCATAGCTACAAACGCATCAACTAGCTACCTAGATACTGTACACGATCATACACATCATCTATGGCTTCTGTCCTTGCAAAAAAGAATTCCCATCTCGTAGTGTCTGGTGAGGGGGAACATATCGACAGTAAAGGCGTATGTAGGGAGCATAGGCGGTACGTTCTTCAGGCCTTTTTCCTTTGGGTTCCCTAAGGTGACGAAGTTGTCAAACGCTCGACCCTCGGGGTTGCAGCTGACGTAGAGCAGCTTGGATATGGCAGGGTTCTCCCGGAGACAAGCAATGACGTTCTTATCTGACAAGAACGAAATTAAATAGAAAACAGTGGATATGGTAAGTATGGATCTCCCAGAGACAAGCAATTAGTTACATTGTTACCTGACGACAACGAAATAAAATAGAGAGCAGTGGATATGGTATGGATCTCCCGGAGACGAGCAATAACGTTCTTACCTAAGCGAAACAAATTACAGAGTTTAAAGTGGATAGGGCAGGGTTCTCTCAAAGAAAAGTAATGACACTTTTCCTTGAAACGAAATCAAGCAAAAGGAAACTAGAATATGGTAAAATTCTCCGAGAAGCAATCAATGTCTTTACCGAACAACCAAACTGAAAAAAATATTACTTCCTCTGTTCTGAAATAGTTGTTTCATTGCCACAAATTTCAATTGCCTCGTCTTGGTACTCCAAAACATGGCAAATGAAATTTGTGGCTGTGCAGCAACTATTTCAAAACAGGGAGTATTGAGAAATTTAAAAGCCTCCGTTTCCGAAACACATGCGATCCTACAAATGAAGATACGACATACTGTATCAAACAATATATTAAACACGTTCGTGTGTTGGTTTATACAGGGTGTCCGACACTTAGCTACATAAGGTAGCCATCTTCGAAATGAACACTTTTTATTCTATGAAGGTATGGTCTAAAATGTGTAGTTAAAGAGTTACAAGGACTTGAAGTTGGACAATTATTAAAAAAATGTGGTGTATTACATTTTTCTTAATGAAGTATTGCCAAAATCACTGAAAATGAACCTTTAGCTGACACCTGAGGAATGTATTTTCAACATGAAGGTGCTCCTGCACACTTCTCGTTTGCTGTTAGGCAATTATTGGATGCCTGATATCTGAATCGCTGAATTGGCCATGGCGGTCCCTACGCGTGGCCACCAAGATCTCCTGATATTACGCCCCTAAATTTCTACTTATGTGGACATTTGAAGATCTGGTGCATGAATCACCGATTTTACACCGATGGAAGCGTCTCTGCAACAGAGTGTGCGATTTTTTTAATAACTGTTCAACTTCACGTCCTTGTAACTCTTTAATTAAACATTTTACACCATACCTTCATAGAATAAAAAGTGTTCATTTCGACGATCGCTACCTTATGTTAAAGTTTGGCAATAAAAGTGACGAACCCCCTGTATATTTATTTGTTTATATATTTGTATGTTTCGTGTCCCCCTCTTTACCAAATAGTTAAGCAAAAAATAGGCCAGGTTGCAGATTTTGTATTAGGTTGCGTTTTTATGGAGATCGATGACCAGCTTGTAGAAGATGACGAAAGTGAGATCCGTATTCTTTTATCTCAACGCACTTCTTGCTTGAAACAGTTCTTGGCATCGAAATAATGAAGCTACTTTGAGCTTCTCTTAACGCAGTTATGGAATCTGATTTGATCACTTTTTCCATATATCGAAACATATTTTTGTTTGCGTCATTGAATACTGATAGGTAGAAATAGGCCAGGTTGCAGATGATGGCAAATGTACCTATATCTCAATGCAGTTCTTTCTTTTCCAACGTTGAAGTTCACTCACTGTAGGCTAGATACATGCAGCTTCTCTAATGGCCTTTCCACACGATGGGCCGTGCCCTACGGGCATGCCCCAAGAACATGGCCGTGGGACAGTGACCGTGTCCGCGTTTGCTTCCACACGTAGAGGGGCAGCACCCGACGTGAGAGGGCAGGCGACTGAAGTACTTGAACGTCAACGCGCCCTTGTTATGATCGTTACGCATCCCGGTCATGTATCCATGTATCGCTCACAAGGTGACACGTCCCCTCTCAACCAGTCTGTGTTGAGTTCGCTGACAAGTAGGGCATGCCCTACTCTCCAGCAGCTAGAGAGCGAAAAAAAGAAAGAAAATCGGACGTGTCCCTAGGGCGTGCCCCGTCGTGTGGAAGGTCCATAAGCACTCTCTTTCACCGTGCTTCGTACTCTCTTCTGAGGTTTCCTTTATCCAAACTTCAGCTGCTCTGAGTTTACGCTGATGCTCTTATTGGCTGCATAACCATCGAAGCAAGTGCCAAGATATTCTTCAGCGGTCAGAGGGAGAGAATAGACCATGAGGATTTCTTGGCACCAAATAATTTTCTCCAATTTGGGTTCTTCTTTCAACAGAACAACAATTCACTTGAGGGAAAACTTCCGAGCTATATGACAGCGTCAGTATCCTGGATACAGAGTTCAGTATTTACTAGGAGGCAATATCGACCGTGGGCCAAAACATTGCAGTTCACAGTGGCAGTTCGTGCATAGGGGCCAGTCCCACCTGCATTTTGAACGGAAGAATACAAATAAAAAAAAAAAATAGATCGCAAATAACAATCTTCTCCTGTTTAAGACTTGATTTCAGCATAAAAATAGCTTTTCGACCTAATGGATTACAAGCTATTGACGATATGACCAACCTAACACAGGACACGAGTCGCCGCTGGCTTTTCGGCGTATCACCGAAGAAAAGCCTGGCGCTGCCCAGCCCTACCATTAATAAGAAAATTATGATCAATGACGACGGATCAACACAAATTCTTCGCTGTCATTTTTGACAGGGCGGGCCCTCAGTGATGATAGAAACAAGGAATCCTTGTACGAAGGTTTTCACACACAGGATCAACGGGCATGGAAGTTGGGAACAGTAAGCCGGGAAAGAAGAGGAAAAACAAACGAGAGTAACATCAGTAGGAGAATGAAAGGGGAAGGAAAAAACGGGAGCTACGAAATGTGAGACGTCCCGAGGGCCTAGCGAGGGTTAAAATGACCTACAGGGCTACCCTGTACACCTTTACACCCTATGACATAGAACGGGCGAATGGAACTAACTTAACCCTATGGCCCATCTTATGCTCTCTGAGGAAACAGAAAAATAGACCAGCAACCTCTGAATGGCCCAATAATTATTGAAGTGAATAACCAGTGTAAAATCCGCATCATTCCAGTGAAAAAAACTATCATCAAAGGAAACACTTCGGCTTGAGAAAAATATTGCAGCAACGACTACCCAGTTTTTTTCCCCTTATCTTAAAGGGTTCGATTGAATTCATTAGAATACCCTGCCCTCAGCTTCGTTAATCATTTACTGAATCTGAGCAGCGAGAACTCTGGGTAAATTAAACGAGTATTGATGGGAGAAGAAAGTAAACATCAGGAACCAAGACAGTACCGTACTAGGCGATACTTGCTACGCTTTCATGACTTGAATTTCGTTGATCAAACTAGAAATGAATGCAAAATAGATGATTCCTTACATTTGCCATATCTGCAACCTAACCTAATTTTCACCAACTGGGTTTCAAAAGAGCGTGACAGTATCACCGCATTCTCCAACTTGGAAAAACTTTTGCCCAAATATTTCCGTCAAAGTGTAAGTAGCAAGATACAAATATACAAAGAATACAAACACAAGTAGGTGTTCATTATACGGTTTCGATGATCTTTTCACTAACCTATATAATAACACGCATCATAAATCAGTTATTCTATAAATTTATAAGTATGTCTGCATAACTGGTTTTTGGGTAAATTTGCTCGTACCTTCCATAATATAATAAACTTTCAAGTCAAGATCACTAAATTTGTACCACCAAGTTACAAACAAGAGTGATGCCCGTGCTTGCGGCAAGTCTCTCGCTTAGATTCCACTCATTTTTATGTTGGCGGCCGCCCTGTAGCACTTGTCTTTTGCATTACAGTAAACTCCGCTCACGTCGATGCACATGACAAGTGCCGCCGACACAAAAATAGGTGAAATCTGGGGGAAAGACGTGTCACACGGGGCATCACTATCTGTTGAACTAAATGTAAAATGGCATAAGTAACCATACAGATTCATTACATTTTGCATTATTTCGTACATTAAGAAGCTTGAATATTTCACGATACATGGTGCAGCTCGACTGAATTTTGTACAGGACAGAACGCATTTTACAGCAGCCAGAAGGGGCAATACGTCCTTTCCAAAATCAGTACCTAGTCAAGTAAATATGAACAGTGAAGAACTATTGTTGCAAATCAATTCGTCGCCATCATTTCTTGACAGTACAGCCACCAGTTGTAATTATAAAATAGTAACAATTATATAATATTATAGCTAATGATAGTGTATTCTACGAGAGTCGTTCCAAAAGTAATACCTCCTGTTTTCATAACGCCCGAAGGAATTCAAGGGGATTGGAAACTGCGCTGTTATGATGACTGAACTTATGCACTAATAACCTGTAAGTGTCATCTCTGTTTTAGGTATTAACGGTGTGACCCTCTAAGAAATCAATACTTGTCATGGACTTGTATCAAAAGCAGAGATGCGTTGTTGAATTCCTCCATGCAGAAAAAACGAAACCAATCAACATTCACCGGCGCCTGGTGGACGGTTACGAAGCCGATGCATTTGTTGTCAGCACAAACAGGAGATGGGTTCGCCGATTTGAGAGTGGAGACAGCGATGTGAGTGACAAACGGCGCTCCGGACACCCATGCACAGCCATCACCCAAGAAAGGAAAATGCGCCTCGATCAACTTATCCGCCCCGATCGGCGGACAAAGGTGAATGAAATGCCTGTAGAATTGGATGTGGGTGTCAGTGCACTGGAAACTGTATCATCCCTGGGGAAACATTCCGTTTGGTACACGACAACGCCAGACCACACACAAGTTTAAAGACCACGGAATGTGTGACAAAGTTTGGATGGAAGGTGCTGTCTCATCAAGCGCTTAGTCCCGACCTGACACTGTCAGACTTACACTTGTTCGGATTTCTGAAGGACGCCTTGCATAGGCAGCGTTTCTCCGACAACGCCGTAATCGCCGCTATAAAAAATAGACCGCCAAGGCAAGCCCTAACTTTTACGACCGACGCGTCAGGGCTGTCGTTCATCGTAATTAAAACTTAAAAGTACATTGAAAATAGTGATGACTACATAGAGAAATAAATTGTGGAGCACAACAAGTCGCTCGACTTGATGGTGTCACTTCCGACTTAATAGCTCTTCAACTTTTTGAGTTAAAAATAAGAGGCATTACTTTTAAAACGACCCTCGTTTGATATGAAGGGTTATTCTACCATATCTAGCAGACGAAAAAGAAAGTTTTTATTATTTGTATGCAAAAACGAAGCGTAGCATTTTGCAGCACAGTAAGATTAAGCATTAAGGTCTTACAGTTTACGAACTAGAGGGACTTACTAAGGCCTCCTCTGCCAGGGTTGACTATAGCCACCACATCAGAGCAGTCATTTAGTTCGGACGTAAGAAGCGGCAACACCTGCAACACAAGAGGTCTGTTGCAGCTTTTGGCTCACTCAGTTGGAGCGAGATAACCTAATCCCATTAGCTTCAGCTAGTGCGGAACTTCCATCTTGCGAGTTCGATACACGACGTTGAACCTGAAGTTTCAAGCATTAATTGAAACGCGACAATGCTTGAGATAGCTGGAAGCTTGAGACGGGTGAATCTGCCATGATCTTGACCATCTCTAGGCATGATCGTAGATAAAAAAATATAATAAACAAATTTGGGCACGGGAGCAGACACGCAAGCTGCCAATGTAAAGCTAGGAAGCTTGATAAGCAGATGAGTATTTTTTCTTGTTTCGTACTCGTTTTGTATAATGATGACCGAAGTTAGGATTGGAAAAACTTAAAACGGTAATGTAAATACTTTGTTAGAAAGCTAGCTTCAGAACAGAAAACAATATGTCGTGATAGACGGTGAGCAATCCGAGACGCAAAGTATGGATGTAGGAGTGCCTCAAGGCTCTGTCTTAGGTCCACTTATATTTAATGTTTTTATAAATGATATCGCTTGTTTTGACACTGTTAAACCTATTTTGTTTGCCGATGATGTGGTGTTTTATTTTAGCGACACTTCTTCACAGTGTGATATTACCAAACTTTTACAATTTATAGAAAATCTTTCCTTATGGTTAGCTTTTAAGATTGACTCCTAATACAGAAAAAAACAAAACTTATGATTTTTAGTTCTGTTAGAATCGGCAATCTGCCTGACGTAGTTTTTAACGGTGTGAAACTTTACTGGGTAGAGTCTTTTAAATACCTAGGCATTGTTATAATAGAAGTTTGCGTTTCTCCGCTCATATAAATTCGGCGTGCAATAAACTAAGCAAAGCCAAAGGGGTAACAAGGTGTCTACAAAAATGTGAAAACCACATTTTACTACCTTTTACTGCTTTTTACTACCTTTCTAACACAAGATTTTACTACCTTATAATTGCATAACTATATCTTAGGGAACCTCAAATGAGGACCCTGCGGCCTCCACGTCTCCCCTTACAGCCGCCTCGACCTCCACAATAAAAGAATG
>LQNS02276924.1:28223425-28235030 GCA_001587735.2 Parhyale hawaiensis | reverse complement strand
AGTAGCCTACCCTGCGGAAATAAACTTATACAAATCACGGTTATGCTCAGTGAATAGAAGTAAATTTACTACATAGCAGCAAATTTTACTACTATTTACTACTTTTTTACTACCTCTCAGATTTTACTACTTTTTACTACATTTTACTACTTTACTACCTTGTAGACACCCTGGGTAATATACTCTGTTTCAAGGTACCTACCAAGAGAAACATCAACTACTCTTTATTGTATTCTCATTTAACGTATGGCCTTATAATATGGGGTGGAGCACCTAGCAGTGTCACAAAGCGAATCACAACAATTATGAATGAAGTTCTGAGATGTATTCTCAAAGTCAAACGAAACGATAATAATATTCCTACAATGTCCACTAATGAAATGTATCGTAAATTAGGTTTACTCCAATATAAAGATGTGTATCACTACTTCTTGCTCACATTCTTAAGGAAAACCATCGCATGAGAAACGCAATACTTCAATAGCCATTTTCTTCACCTAATTCCGGATCATCATTAGGCAACCAGAAATCTGCGTTTTAACCAACCAGCTGTTAGACTCGATATTGAAAAACGATTCGCTATATTTTAATGCGTAAATGTGTACAATAATCTATCGGAAGAATTAATTGAACCTATGTCTCATAATTGTTTCAAATACGGCTTTAGAAGACATTGTGTTGATAAATATAGAGATATTAATTAGACATGTGCCCAATAAGTGTGCTGCGCTTTCCTGGGCTTGTTTTTAGCTGAGTTCGGAAATTTTTAATAAGGCTTGTAGATATCCAAATGGAACTGCATCAATTGAAAACAATAAAGGTGTTAAACAGTTCCACGGAAATGTAGAAGAGTAAAGATAAGTGACATTTGAACATATCATCAACCGGGTAAAAAATGATGAAATCCACATCATGTACAGGTATTCCTTCACGACCGCTACATTTTTATCCGTGTGATTTCCTAATCGGGGGTTTATTTTGTGACCTCGCTTTCTCCACAGCGCCAAATGTGTCCGAAACGACACTGTAGAAAAAGACCGTACTCCCTCGTGTTTGGAAAGCTGCCAGCCACAGCATGGCAGCAGCTAGCTACAAATTTCCAACATTGGGCCCTTATTAAGAAATGGATCGAAAGAAATGCATCGCAAAACATTGTGAAAGTAGAAGAAAGTTTTTGTAGTTGATTGTGCAATGAGCCACTATAAAACTTTATACGATGAAATTAAACATCACTAACTTGTATGCTAAGGTTCTGTTTTCATTACGTAAATGCTGTATACGTATTTGTGTGTATGTATTTCTTCTAATCTGTTAGTCTTGAATCATACAAATAACTCAGTATGTATATATATATATATAAATTATCCAGACAGGGGGCTCTCCGTCCACCCTTGTGTTTAAATGGGCACGAAAGACAGACGTCCCAAAGGCCTAACTAATGGCTAAGGTAACCTACACAAGCCCCGGGAGGGGGGAGGCGCTACTCTCCATGACATAGGATGGGCGAACCTAACTAGCCAAATACTGTCGAGATATCTGAGTTTTACTTCCGACTGTTCATCCTTTCAGCACTTGCCCACACTGCGTGGCAAACATGGCTTAAACCAAATTATAGCCTCTATTTCCGTAACTATTTCATAGAGCTGCTTATGCTGCAGTCACTCTGTACCAAATGAGCTCTGTATAGCTCTACATTAATTCTGTAATTAAGGGCAGTGAATGTATACTAGACGGTCAGAAGGAAAACTGATATTTATTCATTACCTAATTGCGGGCAAGAAAGGGGTAAAATTAGTTCACACAATAGTTGTAAAAGCTTAATAAACTCATGCCTGCATGCAAAATATTGTGCAGCTCTGTTCTCTGGAAAGATTTACAGGTCTGGAGGTCATATAACCGCGAACTTCGGCGTCAATGACCGCGTAGTCGAAGGCCGAATTTCAGTAAGAAACGCTGCAAGCTCTATCCAATTCTTGCCAAATGCACAAGTTTGCAGGCCTTCCGACGTTACTTGGAATGTCTAAGCTTGCATTCATTTGACTGCCGGGTGCTGTTGCCTCTTATTTATTTCTGAGGTGATTTTTGCGCCGCTCTTACTTTTTTGACTCGCGCTTTGTTCGGGTGCTTTTCAGAGTTTAGGTTTCACGATTTGACATACATCAGGCGTGTTATTGACGTACTTCCAATGCTGTATCTGATCAAATTAGCAAGTCTGAACTCAGCAAACTTGATACTCAAAACTTACTTGCCACATTGGATCGACGTTCAGGTATTAGCTACATGTGCTACCGAAAGAAACATTCAGACAAAGATAAGCTAGATAATCTTATTAGCCTACAATCTTCTGAAATTGCTTTGGATTAATCGTTTTCAATGGCAATACTAGCTTTAGCTTCATTATTTTTCATAGGAATTTCAGCACGATGCACTGGCTCCAAGCACTCGGCTTATGTCACCTCGCGAAGAGGAAGAGACATGTAGAATGCTTAGAAACCTGTGATAGCCTGTAACACAAGCACCAGAGTGTTCACCCATAATTTTCATATTCTCAAGGAATTTATGTATCATGTAACCTCATTTTATTGAAAATTATATTTAGCAAAATAACTGAATAAATTATTAAGTATCCTTTTTGATGATGTTTTTTTTTTCTAGAATAGGTATCGGCAATTTTCAGGTATCGGTATCGGCTGATTGCTAGGTATCGGCATCGGCAGCAAAAGTGGTATCGGTAAACCCCTAAAAATTATACAAATCAAATCTTTATACAAGTGAGAGTGGGAAGCCGTATTATGAAAGAAACACTTAAGCAAGTAAATGAGTACCGTACTACTAGTGAAAAAATGAACTGCGGCGACAATCCTTTTCTTCAAACATCTTCAATACAGTGGCACCCTGACTGAGTGCCCCAATTCAAGACTTCCGATTCCCAGTCTACTTTTTGCTTTGCGTTTCGAGTCAAATTCAGTGTCAAGAACAAACTACAACCACACTACGGCTACTACTGTGGTTGCAGCAACAACTCAAATAATTTGAGTTATAATTAAACTGATTTGATACGAGAAGCAAAACTGAGTTACGAGCTTGGTCACGGAATGAATTAAACCTTAAGTAAAGGAGCCACTGTGTAGAATATTGGTTAGGAAACAATTAGACTGCTCCTTATAGCTGGTAAGACTGAGCAAGGATATGAGCACTGTAATCAAAGATAAACAGGCAGAGACAAACACACACACACACCTTAGCGACAGGCCCCGGTATGAAAGTGGCATTAGTGATGCCATTGTGTAGAGCGTTGCGATTGGCATCCTCAACAGCAGCAGTGACGGCCTCTATGCCCACAACACCTCGTACGGAATTGGCCAGCGGAAGACTCATGCTGCCTACAGGATGAATGAAGAAATAGAATATTAATGGTAAGTTAGTTAAAACCTCCCTAGCCAAAGCTAAGACTTTCCAAAGAAAGGAAGAACATGGGCCACACAACATGCCAAGAGAATTCTTACCATTGAGTAGTTTAAGCTTACATATCACCAACTAAGACGATCTAACAGAGGAAAAGGAAGGGACATATGTATACTGTAGTATGTCTATGAAAACGTGGAACCCATGCACGAAGGTGCTCCCCCACAGGATCAACGCACATGGGAACAGCAAGTCTGGAATAGGAATATGAAATCGGAAGAAAGCGATGTGGGCACGGAAGAAAGAAGTCGCTAAGGCCTAACTAATGGCTAAAGTAACCTAGAGGGTCTCCCTGGAGGCGCTGCTCCCATAACATAGGATGGGCGAACCTCACTAACCTAACCCTATGGCCCATCCTACGCCCCATGAAGAGGTGCATGCCAAGAGAAACGCAAGGCCCACGCACGAGGGTGTTCCCACACAGGAACAGTAGCTAAGTCACGAAACAGAGGAAGTACAGGACAAAGTACCGAGCAATGAAGCAATCTTTAGTAACACTATAGTCGGTGTTTCCCTCGCGTATCCGACACGAGACCTACACAACAGTGATCTACCCTCATACAGTACCTACGGTTTAAACGTCAAATTGCACTCACGTGAGTTCCATTAGTTTGAAAATGGACAGAAGCGCTCCTACTGGCACGAAAACAGGGCACAAAGCATCTCTGAGACGAGAATGGAAGAATGCAGCAGACAAACGAACGATACACTTGTGTTGAGAGCGACTGCCGTAGCCCCCCACATAAGAGCGGGTACAAAGCTCATGAGATAGCTTAGTCGCTTACCAACAGCGGCGGCCCAACTCACGGAGCATGGGGAGAAGTGCTGTAGGCATGCTTGGAGAACCGAATTAACTTCACAACCTAACTTTAGCAACAGAAACTGTGGCCAGATGCCACAACTCCTGAAGAAAGGCACTTAAATCCTTTTTTGCAGGGGTTCCCAAAGTTCAGTTTTCTACGGGCCCTCTACGAAATCGCCCTGAAACACACGGACCCCCGCCATTAAAATGGCATCAACTCAGTATAATACATAGCTAGTGAATGAGCATTGTAGATGTCCATTACTTCCAGGCTACTGATTTTCAATTAATACAGAAGGGCAGAGGCATAACAACACACCAATCATGCAATTACTCGTGTCACAGTCACGTAACATTTCAGCACATTATTCACAAACAGCAAGTTCTCACCTTAAATTCTCCTGAACTTATTTTGACTCGCTCTAAATGACTATTTGTATTCAATAATGGTTAGCATATACTGCTTTTTTTTTAATGTAAGTTTTTGTGATCGAGTAGAAGCATTTCGGGGTAACTATACCATAGGTAAAATTTTACATTTCACACTAAATTGATGTAGAAGATTGAAACTTATATTTTTCCTCCTATAACCTTGAAATATTCTGTAATTTTAATCACCTATGGGATAAAAACAATGCACTATTGCCACAGAAGCTTCAAACGTCATGAACCAGTAGGGGGTCGGTGCGTGAATCACAGGCGGTCCGCATGTTCATATGCACCCCTATGGGAAACACTGCTCGATTGAGTGGCTGAAAACACTTTCGTTGGAATAGCATAATGGAAGTCATCATTTACGGTCACTTACCCGTTAAAGGGATTAGTTGACCCATGGAAGTGCTAGGGCCATAAATATTCTGGCACAGATAGGGTCCACCAGAATATGCTCCTGAGGATAGGTAAGCGAAGGAAGGAAAAAGGGCACTAAAGAGAGGAGGCCCGCAGGCCTGGCGCAAGCTACGGTAACCTGTGAGGATCTCTAGGTACAAAAATAGGTATAATATGAAATAAAACACGACTTTCAATATTATACTTACAGCCTGCCCCAGTGAAGCAAAAGCACGGTTATATTTGTGACAGTATGAGGCTGTACATGTATGCATATACAGTATATGCCAAGTGTACGTCTGTTAAGAAGTACAGTGGCTACAACACTGTTGATACGTGAGGCTATATCATTATGCTGTAAATGTGGGTCTCCGCGGACTCAAGCATAACCCAACCGTCATCACATGAGCTACCTTGCCACAATGACTCTTTCCCAATAGAAGATACCATAGGAAAAACAATGCTTTCTTGCAGTAACACAACACGGCCTGAGGAAGATGAGGCGAAGCCTCCCTACACACAGTACAAGGTTTACAGAGAAGCAAAAACAAGCAGCACCAACGTCATGAACTGAGAGGCTTAACACGGAAGAATGCCGCGCAAGAGAAAATCAAGCTGAAAACGATGAAGAAAGCAAAACAATAATTCTAAGCAGAAACGAAAACAGTTGGAACGGAAGAAAGACGCCCTGAATGCTTAACTTTTTAAAGCCCAACAATCTACTGTGTCATCTCTTAAAACTAATCTCTAATATTCCAACAATTTCAGTTCTACCCGACGAACAACTTTGTATTAAAAAAGGTTTTAGAAATTCATATAACAAAAAGCAGTTTGTTGTTTCTTCGTCCGAAGTGAGGAGAAGACTTCAGTGTCTTTGCACCCCACATGGTACCGTATGCCTTGGTAATTTTTAGTTATTTGGACTAGCTGAAGGGTCCGTTTCCATTACAAAGGCCATCTAATAAAGGAAGAAAGAAATGACGTAAGTATACCGATGGGAAAACTTAGAAAACTAGAACCAATGAACAAGCTGCTTCAACAAAAAATTGAAGAGCAAAAATAACAGCAAGTCGGAAAAGAAGAGGAAGAGCAGAACATTAAAGAGATAAGTTGAACAAGAAAATGGGAGGAAGGGAAGTGGGCATGAAGGGCAGACCGTAGACGTAACGAAGATCTAGCTATAGCTAAGGTAACCTACAGGGTCTCCCTGGGGTCACAGCTCCTCATAACATACGATGGGCGAACTTGACCATATGGCCCATCCTATGCATCCTGAGGGGGATGCCCTGGTATGCAAAACAAAATCTAAAAGCAACTGACCAGTGCCGCAGCACACGTCCAGCAGCGTAGAGTATGAAGACAGCTCAGCCACCTCACGTACGGTCTCGTACAGCAGCTCCCCAGCACCTGGGTTGACCTACAAAAGACATTCCATATTATTATGAAACTGGAGTACAACTAATCAAACAGAAACTCCTAAAACAGAGAAAACTCGGGAAAGGGAAACTCTTGAAATAGGGCAACCCTGGAAACTTAACAGTCTACACCGCCAATTGTTGTGAATTGTAGCACTAGCCAATGGAGTGATCAGGAAAACGCTTGGTAAAATTTAATTGTTAATGCATTCAACAGAACAACTTCACGGTTGCCGAAGGCGTACGCTAAAAAAGTGTTTTATGAAAATAGGCAAAACACGCACGCTGTAGAATTTGACGTCTCAACACTGAGACTCCCTCTACAAGATACAATACATCTATACGTTGCAGAGTTCCACTGAAGATTCCCTCGCCATCGAAAACGACCCCAAAATTTTGGATATTCGCCAAGTAGCTATATACCGTATGTAAATTTGGGCAATATGAGCACAAAGACGTCCCGAAGGCCTAGCTAAGATGATAGTAACTTCTTAGGTCTCCCGGAGAGCACTGCTCTTTATAACATAGGATGGGCGAACCTAATGGCCAATCGTATGCTCTGTAGGGGACACGTTGCAGATTTGGAGCTGCATGGAGCCGAGACAAGATTACGGTAGCAGTTCAGCCCCGCTGTTAAATTTTTAAAGGAGTCAGGGTCAGCATCCAAAAACATCAAGCAGGAGGAGTTAGGTGTTAAGAGACCCACGGGTCCTGGTAATTGAAAAGTGCAGCATCAGCATAAAGGGTTTGCAGTCCGGCTAACGAGGGGCGGATACCGACCCCGACTCCGTAATCCCATTTAAAAAATATATTGATCAATCCAGAATTTGCAGTGTTAAGTTTTAAAAATAATAAAATATTTTGTAAATGTGGACATATTTTTTTGCACATTTCTCTTTTACAGCTATAACTACCATGTAGTTTCCTATTGACCGATTGCTCTGAAATTTGCACTGTAGCTACCGGTATATGTATTTTTGGACAAGAAAGGCATTTTGCTCATACAACTTTTTTATTTAGGCCTTAGTTATTTTTGAGATAATGGGAAACATATAGTTACTGTATAAATATGTACCTATGCATTTTTCCTAAGTTTCAAAGGAATAGAACTCAATGAGTCCTCATGCTAGAATAAAAACAGTAACAGTTTTGGAATCCTTGAAACATTCCTCACAAAACTATAGAGATAGATTTTGATTTTTAACCTCATTATTTTATTTAACACAGCTCAAAACCGGATCTTTTTTCCCCTATATTTTAGTTAGCGATCGAACAGAATAGAAAATGGCGAGTCCAGCTTTGTAGTTTTGTTTAGAATGTGTCAAGGATTCCTAAACTCGTTGTTTTTCTTGTAGCATGAAAACTCATTGAGTTCTATTCTTTTGAAATTTAAAGAAATACACACATATACATATTCTCATGTACGTTGGCAGCAACCCATTATTGAGACAAGTTTCGTTAAATAGAAGATGACATTTTTCCTTGGTAAGCTTAACGGAAACTTTTTCTAAAACTCAATATTTATTCTTCAAATCTTCACTAGATGTTCGAAGGATTAAGAAAGATAGCCATTTCGCAATTATAAAATCCATTTCTTATAAAAGGCGACGTTTCGAGCTGCAGTGTCGGTATGACCCGACATACCTCAATTAACACCAAAACGAGCATCCAGCTACTACGCAGTTATCTTCACAAGTTAGTAACCGGCGGGGGACGCCGGTGGGGAACAGTGCGCAACAAGCCGAGGGCAGCGTCTGTGACGTCAGGAAGCGCTTACACCCGTTCCACCAATGGACCGCGTTCAAGGGACGCCTATCGCAGGAACTTGTTTTTTGTGTTTCTACAAGTACATCTTTTGGACGATTGCGGCCAAACCAAGGCGTGCCGCAAATATTTATTTCCATGTACTTACAGTTAAGATACATAGATAGGCCCTGATAGTAGTGTTTGGTTCCGATGGAATCGTTAGTGCAGTGTAAATAGGGTTTTTAATGGGGAAAACAAGATAGCCTCGCGCTCCATTCTCGATTTATTACAAATATTGGAAAAATCGGAACTGTAGAAGCGGGGAAGGTCATTAAATAGCTGCAATATCACGAGACCTGTAATTTGGTACCCAAATGAACAATGTAGGCTGGACGGTTAATTAATTAGAGGGGAAAATAGTCGATTGAACAAACACAATTCCACGGCAACGAGGGTGAAAACTGTCTGCCAGCGCAGGTCGGCTGGTTGTTTACTTTCGGCCAACCTGCTGAGTATAAAAACTGGGGATAGGCTGTCGAGGCAGCCTGAGACGAGACCAGAGAGGCGAAGGAAGACGTGTCATTCGATTACCGCGTGTGTTCAAGCCCTTCGAAACGAGGACTAGATGGCCAGGTCGAATTCTCGACAGCAGCAACACCAATCCTAAGTTGAGTATTTGAATGTGCATTTATAGTCATGAGAGTGGGGTTGAGACACAATTCTGCGACAATGTTTAGAAGACGATAGGAGTATAGTGTGTCGTCTTTTGTAACCAATCGTAGGTAATGATCCAATGTGTGTGACAGTCGCCTCAGAAGGCGTCGAATTGCATCAGGACCGTTAGCCATGTGTGAATATAGACAGGTTATATTATATCTTGTCGTCATTTATCCTCTGCTGTGCTGTGCCACCCCTGTTTATAGAATCATGCCTCCGCTCGAACCACAGAATATCTTAATCTATATAGAAAATGCATGTTATTAATAGACCAAATGATAATTGTCTTGCTTTATATTCATTAATTCTGGTTTCGGGGAAATCCCGCTCGCAGGAGCTAAACTCCCCATAAAATTAACGTTGGACACGCTACCACTTTACGGCAAATTGTGAATGAAAATATAATTTGGAATTAATTAATATAATACATACCTGCTGAGGTGCAAAAGCCGTTTATACAAAGAATAGGAAGGAGGAAAAGGGTAAAATCAGTTTACCCCATTAGGGTAAACACCACAGAGCCAGCTCTGCTCATAATCATACTTCTGTAAAAACTGCTAGTCATGTTCCAGAACGGCCTATACTTATACAGCAGAATTAGAAAACGGGAAGTTATTCAGAGAAAATGGTACTATTTTAGTGGCAAACTAAAGAAAATCATACTTTCACCACTCGATTGTACTCGTACAAAGGATACTATATGGATCTAAATTAAAATAAGCAGTGAACAACTATAACTACAAAAACTTAACATCGGAATTTATGAACCTAAAACGAAATTACTGAATTGTGCAAAGTTAATCTGTTATTTTGGCAGTAAGTACAAATCGCATTCTCAAGTGAAGTAATACAGAAAGATTTTTGTTAACGGAGAACATCTCAAAAACTAAGGCCTAAATAAAAAAATTGTAGGGGCAAAATGTGTTTCTTTTTCAAAAATACATAAACTGTGCAAATTTTAGACCAATCGGTTGACATTCGATAATTTTGTCCCCCCATGGCCCCCTCTCAAAATGTACCAGGTACGAAAGTTTTACCTAACATTTTTTAGTGTCCTCATGTCTTTAATTCAATGTCATAAATGATGCAAAATATCATTGTACAGTATATGTAAAATACTCCAAGCATCTTTAACTTAATATGTGTATATAGCTACTAGCAAAAATTATTTGGACATGTTTAATGTGTACATCAAATATCTGCTTGTTAGACCAAGGAGTCGGAGTCGGAAAATCTTGAGGACCCCGAGTTGGAGTCGGAAATTCTGGAGGGCTAGGAGTCGGAGTCGGACCTTGAACCATCCGACTCCGCAACCCTGGCGGATACTCACCTGGAAGAAAGTATCAGGAGAGAGCTGGAAGTGTAGGCCACAGCAGGTCTCGGATATGTACGGCTGCCCGAGTAGTAGTTCAAAAGGCGCTTGTTCTCTGGAGCATCGGGTGTGTCGGCTGCAGAAACGAAGAACCAACACAATAAGCAAGATCTGAATTCAAATAGTACCAATAATTTAGGAGATAGTTCGTGGAAGTACTCTAAAATCTCAATCAAAAGATGGCACCCTAATCTATAAAGCTAAATATTAAATGCTCAAGTTATGATGCTAATAGATGGCTACATCTTGCACTTAGCAAAAGCTCCGTGGGCAGAAATGTATCTTGATTCAAAACAACAAAGTAAGGAGTTCGCGGCAGGAGCAGAACGGACCTTGGGAGACATAGCCAGGGAGGCTGAGGGAGCTACATCTAAGAGCCTGTACACACGCTAGTAGAGAGAATTAGTTTTGTCATCTGCGCATCCGCATGTGTTGCAGCGTTCATTTAAACAGCACGCGCAAAGAGTTTTCAGCTACAATTGCCGCCAAGTTTGGAGAGATGTACGAAATTTAACTTGATAGCACTTACTGAGTAAACTGAACTGACGGTTTACAATCTTACACCTTATTTAGTGAACTCAAAGCTGTGTTGACGAGGGTTCAATAAAACGTTTGGACAATAAGGTAGCTAAAGACACTCGTTTCTTTCTATAAGCGCATGTCACAGCCATAAGTCTGGAGAGCACATCGTGACACAAGAGGGGTCGTCTTTGAATTGACCAAGGAGCTTCTATAGAGAGGAGGGAGCCAGGAGTTTCATCCGTGAAGCCCAACAGTCTCTTATGGCTGTCAGCCAGTCTCAATGCACCAATCGCATGTTAGTCAAGAGTCTCTTATGGCTGCAGCCAGTCCTGTACGTACCAATCGCATATCAGTAACTCGGTTTGTCTGCTGCTCCCCTGTGAAACTCACTGCTCCCCCATCACTTCCACCAATGAAATTCATTAACGCTTCTCACAACCATAAGAGATCTGGCTGACTCGCTGGTGAATCTATAAATGAGCCGCAGGGCTCCCTCCTCCTTTATAGAAGCTCCTAGGAATTGACAGCACTCGCCTGAGGAAGAGGGGCAATGTCAACGCTGTGCGGTATCCAGAATACGTCCTCTGAAGCTATATTTCCCTTAGCAATAAGAATTTTTGAATTGATCAACCCTAACCAGTTCACTGTTGCTTGCACAGAACGTTTCAAGCAATAATATATTTCGAAGGCATTCAAGTAAAACTTGAGTATTGCTCTACACTCCATGAGAAATTAAGA
>LQNS02276924.1:28212286-28222839 GCA_001587735.2 Parhyale hawaiensis | reverse complement strand
GTTAGAAGTTGGCCATTAAAGTGAGGTAACACAGTGCAGCACATTAAACGCTTCATTGACTTAATAAAGCCGAGCCAAGCCAAGCCCCACTCGATGCGACTTGTTGGGAACTCCATACAGGAGTGTCGGCCCCGCCCAACTAAATCGGATGGCAAGCATTAAAGCTAGTCGAGTAGGCCTGAAACAAATGGAGATCCCATTATATGAAGCAAAATTGAGTGTTTTTTACAATCTCATGGGTAATTAACGGAGGACTCAACAATTCAAAGCCAGCATAGTGCACAGGTCCGAAGTTTTGGACAAGCCAAATTCTAAAAACTACCTACCTACATTTCACTTCACTCACCATTCTTGTATATACAACGACGTGAGCCCAACCTCAGCCCCAGGACCGGATGTGAAGTAGTCTGACAGATCGGACTTCAGCTCAATGAGCTCTGACTGCAAGAGAGAACTAGAATTGAAATTAAATCACAATTCCTCTCATAAAACAGAGGCTAGATACAGCACACCTTGTCGCGACACACTGCCTCTAGGTTGGCATGAGACCGAAAGATATTCCAGCAGGGAGAGAATATAAGAACACAGCGCTGAAGAGTAGAGGCCTGCTAATACGTAGTTACAGTCTCTATTGCTGGCGAGGGCACCAGCCTCCAGGACTGCCGCGATACCCAGCATAGCTTTACAAACTAAACATAAGAGCAATAATTGCTGTCAATTGCAACGATCACTATGGTAAGGCAATAGGGTTATAAACCCTTTGAGGGCATCAAGCCCAAAAGATATTCAGACAGACACGAGGATGCCAGAATACTCCCCTGAAGACTACTAATTGCTACTTCCAATGCACAAGCCCATTCGCAGTTTGAGTAAGGTGCATGTTATCTGTTGCTTCAGAACTAGTCCCAGTGTCTCGCCAGGGTTACACAGCCTCTCTTTCTGGCAGGGCAAGGGCCTCCAGAATAATTGAAGAATGTAGAGATCGAGTGGCTAAGTATCACTCTATCATGAAAGATATTACAAAGCCATTCTAAATGGCTAAAATTAGCAGCTAGTCGAATGACAATAATGAATGCATAACCATATTAGCCACTTTTATAAAATTTTTGAAAACATACAAATCTCAGTAAGAATAAAAACACTAAACTAGCGATAAAAATAATTTATTATGCATTTAGACCAGCTGGTTTCGGCAAACGTCGTTCTCAATGAATGCATCTGGAAATAAAAATCAATAACACCGTCAGATAATAGTTCATACAGTAAAAATTAAAAAAAAGAAACAAATCTCCATGGTATATAACGGTACGGCTGTTTGATCTAGATTTAGAGATGGGCGATTTCAAGCTATATAGAGAGATTCTAAAACCCTAACATTACAGTCGGAAGTAGAAGTTAAAATTTCAAAGTGGTCAAGAGAGAACGGATGACTGGTGCTTTCAGTTTTCACAGCGGAGTCTAGGAGAAGAGTGAGGCAAGACTGTAAGAGGGAGGTCAGTTCTGAAGGACCGCCCCCAATGCTGGTAAAACTACAGTTGTTAACCTTATCTTCTATTCTTTGCACGTACTTACAGTATGTATCGGATCAATAATTTTCTTAAACTTATCTTAATCTGATATTATTTTCGACAGGCTTTCCTCGTATTTGCATTGATCAAGTAAAACAACGCCCCTCCTTTTATCTGGTCCAGTTACCACCAACTGCTCATTTCTCGACAATGCGTTTAACAAAGATATAAGCTTTCGTAATAACTGAAATAAAGATTTTATCGGATTTAAAATTATAAAAGTACCTCAGAGACAAAGATTTCAGTTGCTCAGTAAAATCGTTTAAATTTGTACATTGGTTTTCCTTAACTAGATGAACCAGTTTTTCAAATGCTAAGAAATAGTTATAAAAATTCAACTTGTACACAGGTAAACACTCTAGTCCAAATGCAAATAGAATCTTAAGCCTATGAGATAGAGTAAATGAACTAAAATTGAAAATACTGTAACAGTATCTGGATCACAATGTTCTAAGCTATTTTGTACACCCAGGTCACGGAGCTTCCTGGTATGAGGGATTTTTGTACTATTTGAAAAATCTTTGACTATCTGGATAACGTTACGGTTAATAAGCACAATCATCACAGCGGAAAAATATTGCACTAATAATTTCTTACTATCCTCCACTTGCTTGATGAGATTTGCGACACGCAATAACTTCAATACTTCTATATATAGAAAAGATACTTTGAGATTTGCGACGGTAATAACTTCAATACTTCTATATATAGAAAAGATACTTTTACTGGCATGGGCCTCAGCTTTTTTAGTTTTTGCCCATTCCGTTTCAAAGTAAATAGCATTAGGACTCTTTTATCTCGTGCCTATGAAGTTTGTTCAGATTTTATATCAATGCACAATGAATTTGAATTTTTAAAGCAGTAGTACTTCTCAAAAATGGGTATCCTCTTCATTAAGTGAACGATTGCATACAGAAGTTTTTAAATCATAAGTTTTCTGCTAATACTGATATGTTGAACGTGAAGAAACAGAAGCTTTTTATATCTCTGTCTTTCTTCGGCCATCAGTCGGAGAAACTGAAAAAAGATTCAACAGTTTTAGTTAACAAATTTTTTATGTGTGTAGACCTTCAAATTGTTTTCGTGAATAACTATAGGATAGGTACTCTGTTTTCATTTAAGGAGAAGTTACCTGCCCATATGCTCTCCTCAATTGTTTGTAAGTTCTGTTGCCCATCGTGTGGGTCGGTGTACGTGGGGTCACCCTTGCGTGCCTTGAGGCTTAGAGTGTTTGAGCATATGGGTAGGAGCTTTAGAACCGGTAATCCGCTTGCAAGGCCATCACATTCATCAATACGCAGTCATGCTGAACAGAGCGACACTCCAATTCTCCAGCAAAACTATTCAATCTTAGGCTCTGCTAATTCACTTACCGATCTTAGAATCCTTGAATCATTATATCTTAGCAAAGAAAACCTGACTTAAAAATGAAATGCAATCGTCATATCCGCTGAAAATAGCCCCGCAATAGTGTAACCTAGCATGTAAACAATTATTTTTTTTTATTTTCTGAATTTCACCATTTGTTGCAAAAGTATTATTATGAAATTTTTTATATTTCAGATTGTTGATGATGGCCTATAACGTCGAAACGTCCATATTTTAAATAGACATGTCTTTTAGATCGATCGTCTTTGCTTTAACCCTGGTTTTATATCGTGTCGTCTTTTACAACAGTGAAATACGATTTCTCACCATTGCAATTTCGTTACAAGTTTGATAGTTGCAGTTACACAACTACTCTCAATGATCTAAGGCACCAGGAGACACCGCCCCGTCCGCCAGTGGCTCAAGACCAATAACATAGAAATCGGCTCACCCAAGTCGTACCTGGGTCAAAGTATGTGGATGGATGACCACAATGGCCATGAGGTGACCAGCTTGGCTGGACCGCACAGTAATGGAGCGCCACACACCAGGACTGTCATTAAAGTGGATGCACGCGGGGTGTTGGTTGCTTCTGATGAACTGCTGGAAGTGCTACAGAAAAAAAATAGAGCCCAAATTAGCATAGGATAGCAAGCCCATGTTTCACTGAACAATTGAAATTTGCTGTTTGCTAATAAAACCTTTGTGTTATACACACGGTTTCAGGGTCGGATAGCTTTGTTCAACAGTCTTTTCCCCACCTTTTGACTCCTGGTTACTTCTGAGCGACCAACTCGAATTCATAACACAATTAGCATTAAGCAATGCCTCAAGTTTAACAAGCTACTCTTAACCTAAAGATGTAACTACATATATTGGGCATAAATAGTATTTTATGACATTTGTTATGATATTTTCCATTGTTAGGCACGATTTGGAACTAGCTGTAACTCAGAAATATTTACAATTTAAAAAAAATGATTATTCGGGTCGGTACAACAGGATTAGGATACTGGGTGATATAAGCCCTAATCTGGAGTCCTACAGGGAAAAAAGTGCTATACCATCACGAACTTCTGAACATGCTTAGGTAGCATCAAGCTACGCTGACAATTGACAAAAGAAAACTACAAGATAGCAAAAATATTCACGGTACATACCATAACTACTTGTACAGTATATATAAAGCTGAGGAACATTTGTGTTGCTAGTTGACATGACCACTCTATTCATTTGCACCATTACGGTTTGGAAGATTTATAAAATGAACAAGTTCACACAATATTAAAGCTAACTGTATTAGCTACATGTCTAGAAGTTGGAATTTGATAGCTTATCTCAACTCTGACTCCAGTTTTATATACAGATCTTTTTTTTTCAAGAGAGGTAAAAATAGAATCAACTAGATAGAACGCCGTGTGGGGTAAGACCATCACCCACGGAGGGAGCAAATTTCATCGCCGTCATTTTTGATGGCCAGCTAATCCTAGTTTTTTGACATGGGGTCACATCCAGTGTGGGAATACCTTCGTGCATTGGTTCCCCGTTTATATCATCATAATTACGTGCTTTGCTTCTCCCTCTGTTAGATCGCCATTGTTGTGGAATAGGTGTGCTTAAACTACTCCCTAAAATAATATCACAGGAAAAATAGTGTCGCCTCGGTGGCGTAAGACCATCACCCGTGGTAGGGGCCAATTCAACGAAGTTATTTTTGATGAACCAGACTAGGGCACAGCCACATTCTTTCTATGGATAAGCTGTTCAATAATAAAAGAGGAAAAAAATTGAACACCCCGTTCTCCAGACAATCTACCGCGCTGGCGGCAAATTTGCCCCGGTGGAGGAAAATTCAACGTAGTCATTTTTTAATGGTCAGCTATGTCTGGTTTATTGGTATGGGTCACATCTAGGTCAAGTCGCCAAGCTCCCTACAAAAAATTATTATCCTATGACCCCTTATTGAGTAGACAGACAAATATACAAATACAGTGCCTAGACATAAGTATTTGCACCAGTCTATTTTTTATGCATTTTTGAAAATTTAGGGACTGCTTTAGGATAATTAATACAGGAAGTTTATATAGGCCTAACATACCTATATATACTAGAATTTTCAAAGAGAACAGTCAAATGTGCACTTATAACAAGAAAATTTAACACAAACAAAAGTAATGAGGGACAAAAGTATTTGACCAAAAAAATTATGACATAAGTACTTGGTGGTGTGACCTTTATTGGCAATAACAGCATGGAGACGATTGTTATAGCTGGAAATTAACTTTTCACCTTTACTTGTTGGTATTTTTTTCCATTTTTCAATGCAGATAACCTTTAATTCAGAAAGGTTTTTGGGACACCGTTTGTGGACGCCAGATTTAAGAAGACGCCACAAATTTTCTATTGGTATAGGGTCCGGTGATTGGTTAGGCCATGGAAGAACATTTATTTTCTTCTTTTGAAACCATTCTTTCGTTAAATTCGCCACATGCTTGGGGTCGTTGTCTTCTTGGAAGGTCCACCTGCGCCGTCCATAGAATTTTTTTGGCACTTGGAAGCATCTTCTTCTCTAACATCTCCCTTTACATGAAACTATTCATCTTGCCATCAACGATATGAAAATACCCAACACCATGGGCAGTAAAGCAACCCCAAACCATGATGCTGCCCCCTCAATGCTTCACGGTGGGGATGGTGTTCTTAGGGTCATAGGCAGTACCACGTTTCCTCCATACATGCAGAGCTTCGTTTTGGCCAAAAAATTCTATTTTAGTTTCGTCAGACCATATAACCCCTTCCCAAAACTCATTTCCTTTGTCCAGGTGGTCTTTGGCAAATGTTGAGTGGCTCTTGACATGTTTTGCTGTAAGAAGAGGAGTTTTGCGAGGAGTGTAAGAATGAACGTCAGTACGGTTCAATTCCCTAACTATAGTTTTCTTGCTGACTTGCAGTCCTTGAGGCGCCAGTTCACTCTGAAGATCAGCAAGAGTTGTCATGGGGTCATTAGTCACCTTATGTAGCATGTAGCGCCGAAGACGACCCATGATCTTACGCGGAGTTCCAGCTCTTGGCAGGTTGGAGACCGCCCCAGTCACATGATGCTTGTGGACTATTGCTCCAACCGTTGAAAAAAGAACATTGACACGTTCTGCTATTACTCTGTAAGTTAATCCCTCACTACGAAGTTGAATTATCTGTTTATGAGTAGCTCCAGGGATTTCTTAACTTTGGGCATTGTAGTGAGAGTGTGCGCGACTTCAACAAGGTCTAGAGAGGTAATGACTGCGCCGGCTGTGGTTTGTTTACATTGCATTTGTTTCGAGACGCTTTGTGAACGTTCTAGAATAATTTCCAAACTAATTTATTCAAATTATACTATTAAATATCAAAGATTCAACATCATATTTATTTTGGTCAAATACTTTTGTCCCTCATTACTTTTACTCGTTGTTAAATTTTCTTCTTATAAGTGCACATTTGACTGTTCTGTTTAAATATTCTATTATATATAAGTTATATAAACTTCCTGTTTCAATTATCCTAAAGCAGTCCCTAAATTTTTTAAAATACATAAAAAATTGAGTTGTGCAAATACTTATGTCTAGGCACTGTATATATATTTACTTAAATCTTCAACGAAAAAAACATTATCACCTCTCTCACTTTGTTCCCGGATGATAAATAGAACGCCTCGACGATCTGCCAAGTTGGAGGAAAATTTGCCGCGGCTGAGAAAATTCAATGCCATCATTTTTATGGCCAGCTAGGCCTAGTTTTTCAGCATGGGTGACATCTTAGATTCTAGGTCAACGCACTAAACTCCCTATAAAAAATTATGAAGATTACTTCACTCCTTCTACCTGTTATTGGGTGGACAGACAAATATACAAAAGTAAATATATATATATATATATTGATACGGACTTTTAGATGGCCAATGATTTTTCAATGCAGACTATTACATGGCTGGCATCTTCTAATAGGTAGCTACCATGAATTTGGTATGTCTATTGTCTCGGGCAGTTCAAATAGCCTGAAAACTATTTCAAACACCGTAGATTTTCTCAAGTTTCGTCTCATTTTGAAGGAAAATAAACCTATGTTTGAACACATGCCCACTTCTCGACAGCTAAATGGCCAAATTTTTTTTGCGCTGCCACCCACCACCACCCTAGTAAGAGGAAGCTTGCCAGCAATGAGCTCTCGAGGATAGGCCGAGAACCTCGTAGATTAGGAGTCGTAAGTGTGGTTTATCTAGTGTCCTAATGCAATTATTACATACTAATGCCATATATTACTTACAATATTAGCAGAACCAGACCTTCACCTCTTATCCTAAAAGGTTCTCGGCCTAACCTCAAGAGCTCAGTGTTGGTAAGTTTTTCGCTACTGAGCGTCAATCTTTGATTGGCCTTATTTAGCATTGTCATTATAGCGTTGATATCAAGGTTAATGCTATGTTAACAAAGGGATGTACCTCTAATATGTCAATACGACATATATATATNACTTAAGGGGACCAGACACCTCGAGATAAAACTTCTTTATTTGCAATGCGATCTGCCCCAAAGTTTATCATGAGGTGTAACATATCAAAGAGAACACTTTTTGCTCGTATCATTTTTTTTCCTATGACGCATAGAAAACAACTTATTCATAGAAAACGAAATTTTCTAAAATTTTGTAAAACCTATCTCCTCCCACAATTTTGATGCTACACAACTTTGAGTTTTTTGCACTGTATTTCCTAATTTGTGTCTCCTTTATTTGAATGAACATAATTTTTCAATTTCGATTAAGTTTTTGAGATATTTTTGTTTTTTTGATTTTTCAACTTTGTTCAACCTTTTTTCAAAAAATAAAATATCTCAAAAACTGAATTGAAATAGGATGTCAATTCAATAAAGTAGGCTTAAAATAGGAATACAAGGGGAAAAAAACGCAGATCTCCAGCTTCAAAATTGCGGGAGAAGATATGTTTTGAAGTCGAAAATTGAACATTTAAGGAGTCTTGTTAGAGCCTACATTTCAGTTTTCTTACAATAACTCATTTTCTGTGGCGAAAATGGGAAAAAGTAACAGGAGTTTAACCCACATTCTTTTTTGATTGTGCACACCTATACCAAGTTTCATTTAGGTTACATTGGTGCATAAATAAAAACTATTTTTCATAGTTGTATGCTTGAATTTCACCATGTGAATTTTCCCATGAAATGGTTCAAATTTCAGTTTTTCATTTTGTTCCAACTTGAATGAAACTCGGTAGCTACAGATATGTGAAATATGTGAAATCAGAAAAGAATGTGAGTTAGACTCCTGTACTTTTTCCTATTTTCGCCATAGAAAAGGAGTTATTCAAAGAAAACGGTTTTTACATTTGAAAATGGGAAAAAATAGAGCAGTCAAAACCCCCATTTCTTCCAATTTTATATACTTCAGCCAAGTTTCATGAAGATTGGGTGAATAATAAGTTTTTGAAGTAAAAAATATAGCGTTACAAAAAACTCACCCCGCGCCCTCTTCTACCCACTTCAAGTTGCACTGGCTGCCTAAAATTTTGCGTGGATGTCCGTCTGATATACATCATAGCTACTGTTTAAAGGGAAAAACGAGTTTTGATAACTTAAGGTTTTTTTGTGTTTGGTGCCCTTAAATCTTCAACGAAAACATTATCATCTCTCTCACTTCGTTCGCGGGTGATTAAGACTATAACTCATTGGCTAATCTAGATGATAGTACAGCTCATACTTACACAACACACAGCTTTATGTATGTCCTTCATATTCTGTAGGTGTAATGGAGAGACACAGACAGTTTTTGGGTTGCCCGGGTGACCAGTAAGGAAGCCGACGGTTTTAGGGTTGCCATCCACACCAGGCCATACCACAAATTGATCCTTACTGCGATACTGATTCAATTGAGGCTGTTGGAAAAATATAGACAATATAAACAATTGGGCTTTTACATACTATTATGTAAGCAATAGTTGGAAAGCAAATGAATAAGTGAGCAGTTCAAGCCTCCCTACTCATGGCATAAGAATATTCAAAAAGAACAAGCGACAAATAGGAGGTAAAAATAAAAGCAAAACTCATGCATGTTGGTAGTCTCTCACTGGATCAATGTCCATGAATCAGCTGGTTAGAAGAATTCACAAAAAACTCACTAGCAAGAGTATACACACCAAAAGAACCAAACAATGTCTCCAACAAGCTGCCAACATGGACTTAATAGGTATAACTTCACAGAGAAAGCTGAATACCTAATGTAGCTATAGCCCATGTTTCAACATTTTAAACAGGTAAAGTAGTTTCTTATCTTCCAATAAAAGAACATAATAGGAAAAAGGAAAACCCTCAACAGAGTGTTAAGACAAACAGCACTTAATTAAATGAGGATGCATAATAGCAAAAAACTGTTATTAAATCTTTATTATAAAGTTCCTCTACTTGGTTTTCTATGAGTGAGCCAATAAACCATGACAAAAGTTTACTATTTCATCGATCTGTAAAAGTCATTAACCTAAGAAGTAGCTAACAAATATCATTGTCCTTGTTCACTCTTTTCACCACTATCAGAGGCCTCCATCAATACCAAGCAGCTATTAAAACTTTTAAAAGAATGTATGGTTTAACAGAAACATGAAATCAAATTATTATAACAATTATTCAGGCAGTAGAATTGATTGGCAATGAGAGGAGAGGAAACAAAGTGACAAAAATTTTACCTAGTTTCAGCAAATGATTTCTTTTTTAAAGTCCTTGAAGTGACCATATCACAAACAAAAATATCAGTTCCATCAAATACAAATTTACACTACGACAGTGAAAACCCAACTGATACATGGCGCTTCAGTTCAGGAAGAATAAGGTCCTATAGCTAGCTAATGTATACTGAACAAACAGAGAAAATATGCCAGGAGATACATTACACTTACTGATGGTAAAATATCCTGTAAAGGACATGGAGTTGACTCTTGCTGTGCAGGGAATCTATCAGTCCCACATGAAACAAGCTTGCGCTTCAAGGCTTGAAGGACATTGACTGCTCGGCTCTGCTTGTACTCCAACTGTCGTGCATAGTGCAACTTTGCCAGAGGGGTGACACACTCGGCCAGACGCTCATACTGTGTCAGCTCCGTGACTAGTTCAACTTCATTCAACTCCTGTGCACCGACAGCAAGAGTGTTGCTTGAATGAGTATGAGATGCATTTGCAATTGCTTTTGTTGACAGATTTCCAGATTTATTCACAAGTTCACTCAACTGATCGGCAGGTATTTGCACCACTTCAGTTGATGAATTTGTAGGTGTTTGTTCCCCTTCATTTAATGTATATGCAGGTTTTTGAACCAATTGTGAACCTGAATTGAGCGTTTCAGGAGTTGCAGTTTCAATGGACAATCTTGAATCTCTGAAAGTAAGCAATAATCCAGTTATGATATAGCAAGAAATAAACGCCAATAGCTACCAAGCCAAATAGATTGAATGTTCCAATGAACACTTTTCCAGTGGTGAAGCGTAGCAGAGTACCTCTGTCAGTAGCACTTAGACTCGCATAGCCGAGGCTTCTCCATGACAGGAGGACAGGTCAGAGTCGTCACACTCATATAAGACAG
>LQNS02276924.1:28185290-28212186 GCA_001587735.2 Parhyale hawaiensis | reverse complement strand
GCCTGTCTGTATCTTCCTTAATTATATGTGCTGACCACTGCCACTTCAGCCACTTTAAGGACTCCAAACGCCAGCTTCGATCACGTGACAAAGCCATGTGTTAACTCGTCCAGAGAGTGCTTGGGCCTGCTCCTCCCTAAAGAAGCTCCTTGGTAGCAGCTTAAATTTGAACTTGACTCCTTCTCCTATGGATCCCATCCCAAGTCGTATCAAGGATACTTCAAAGATGCCCTAATTTTCCCCTATCTATTACTGATGAAAGCGCCATGGTCGTACTAACTTACTAACTAACGGAGGGACAAGTACAGTAATAATATATATTGTAATAGCGAATGGGTGGACTAAATACAACTAGAGCACTCTGAGAGCGCATACCCTCGCCAAATAAGGCAAAGGTAATTAACAATTGAAATTGGTTCTTAAACTGAGATTTTGCTCGTATCAATACCAAAATATAACTATTTTTGTTCCATTGACGGTAATAACAGCCTCTGTAATTTTGTTGAAGATCCGTTCATAACTTTTTGAGTTATGGTGCCAACAAACATTCTGTCAAATAGTAGTCAAGCAGACCAACTGGCCATCACCAAAATTTAATAATTTATGTATATCAACATTACTAACAATTCCTGTAAATTTCATAAAGATCTGTTCATAACTTTTTTGTGCGTTATTTTGGCATCAAGCATGAAATAAAAGACAGAGACAAACAAACGAATAGATAAATCGTTACGAAAATTTGTTCCTTTACTCTTTGTAATATAGCTAACAACGCATGCAAATATTTCATAAAAATTCGTCCATAACTTTTTGAGTTATGGCTTTAGAAAACATGAGGCAGACAAACAAACGGATGAACAGATCTTCACCAAAAGCTAATTATGTTTCTCCTAACATACCTAATAATCCCTACAGACAAACTCGATGAAAACATAACCTACTAGGCGGAGGTAATGATCTCAAAGCCGTTTATGTTGCCAATGTTCAGTACTACTATAATGAGGCATTTTTCCTCGGCAGTAACTGCACAGAAAAGGAGACACAGCTAATTCTTCAATAGTTTCGTACGAAAATTTCTTTTAATGATGACCTCAGAGTTGTCATTTATTTGTTAATATTGCAAGTATGTAAACAGGAAGTAGATTCTTATAGCTACCTCCAACGGTGCGAACTTTTGTTATTCACAAATAAATGACTCGATAGCACGGGCTACAGTAACAGAATAGCCACAAGGCTTTCTCAATAATGCCTTCATAATGGGTCATCCAGCTACTTTTTCAAGTTTCTAAGACGTAAAGTATCTGCAATGCATTTCCACACTTAAATCTGCCGTTTACTATGTCATATTTTCTAGTTCTAAGCAATAGAGATATCATTCTAGTTATAGGAAATCGTCTACGGCAACAGCCACACAAACGCACAACTATCAAAATGTTCATCGAGACTGTAATGACGTCATTATTATCTCACTGAGCAAGCAACATTCTTGCTATAGACAAAAAGCAATAGTTTCAACTGTTTCAAATTTCAACGAAATTTCACGCTGCTGGAGATGCCTCTGTACACTGCATCGCCATAACTACGAATTATTGATGCAAACAAGCACACGCAAATTTTCTTCGCCAATATTCTAAACTAAAACCCGTATTGTTCATTGGTCGGTGGCAACAAGGCTGACGGCTCAGTGAGACAGGAGCTGTTGATGACGTCACGTGGATCTTGAGGAAAAGTTAAGGCGCGCTTAGAAGCTACGCGTCTTGTTTAGTCTGTGATTAGTGTGGATGATAAGTGCGTAATAAAATGTAACGATTATCTGAGCATACGCCAATTACATTTGGGTGGGGCCATTTTCTTCAAAGCATATATGAAACTACTGTTATGTGATGTTAACTGTAAAATTAATTAATTTAATTTAGATAGGAATAATCTACCTACAATAATCTATCTTCCACGGACATTTAAATGATCTAGAAGCAATATTTAAAAAGTTATTAAGAAATATTTAAGTGTCCTAAGCTTACTCCCACCAAATTGATAGTGGCCTCCGCTGTAGTCGTACGACGGCAGAAAATAATTATTTCATCACATAATTATTTCATAATAATCCCATAGGAATGAAGCTTATGTAATATCCGCTGTGGGAAGTAAACACTGTGTGGTATCTATGCTACCAGTGTAAATGCTTTAGACGCCTTCAAAGCTTAGAATGCGAATATTTTATAAGACAGCGACTCTTTTTTTCCATCCAATCCTTCACATGGAAACGGAGAGACCATAGAACAAACCTTACATTATTATCATATGGGGCATGACTGGTACTTTTCATGATTTCGGAGAGTGTTGTATGCAACGCTAAATGATCATCTTATTGCAAAATAATCTGAAAATATTCTTTTTACTCTTGTATAAGGTAATCAAAAAAGTTCTGTCCGTTTTAGATTATCTATTGAATGAAGTGAAAGTAGGTCCCCAGTGCGTTTAGCAAATATTTTCAAAACTGGATAGCCAAAAGTAACAACTCCCAAGCGTTTCAAACATTGGGTGTCGCCCGAGGATGCTGTCCCTAACACCGCAAGACCGCCTATGCACCCACATAAGATAATGCTTTGTGTCTAGTGGACAGGTCGTCAAGTGGTTCATAATGAACTGCTACCTATGGGCCAAACGGTCACTGCAGACCTGTACTCGCAGCAATTGGAGCGTGCAGAACAGACATTGCGCCAGGAGGAGTCAGCGCTGGTGAATCGCAAAGTTGTGTTTTCATCCATGACCACGCCAGACCGCATGCCACGCGAGTGGTCAGGGATACCATACAGCGACTTGGGTGGGAGACTTTGTGCCACCCACCTTATTCACCTGACCTTGCGCCATCCGATTACCACCTCGTCCACTCCCTGGATATAGTCATCTTTGTGGTAAATCCTTCACCAGTGAAGCAGACTTGCGCCAAGCCCTCACGGACTTCTTTGCATCCAAAACCTCCGAGCTTTACCGCATGGGGATTGAAAAACTGGAAATACGCTGGCAGAAAGCGCTTGAATGCCGCTGGCGATTACTTCAAAGACTAAATATATAGTACACTTACTGTGAACGTTTTTTATTACGAACCGACAGAACTTTTTTGGTCACCTTTTTTCATATGGTACTTCCAAGATAGTCTTTACTTCAGCAGTTTCAAAATTTCTCTACAAGCAAATTTACTGATGACGATTCCTGATGAGTCGAAAGCTTGAACTATTACGATTACGTCAAAACTACGGAATACATTCTCTTTGTAAAAATATCTTTAATTTCTCCACTTGTTCTAGTGATAACAATAAAGATCAATTTTTTAATTACATGCTTTCATTCTGATTTCTTCTCTTTGCAGCCCCGAAGAGCGAGTATGGCGCGTTTGCTGGCGGCACCGGTCGGACGAACTTCAGTACCAAACAACTAACAGAACTCGAGAAGGAATTTCACTTCAACAAATACCTAACGAGAGCGAGACGGATAGAAATTGCCTCGGCCCTTCAACTCAACGAGACGCAAGTTAAAATTTGGTTTCAAAATAGACGAATGAAACAGAAGAAGAGGCTCAAAGAGGGGCTGGTTGCTCCGGATACTCCGACGCCAGCAGCAAACGAAAATAGCAACGATTCAGATTCCACGACTACCACTAATTCCAACAGTACCAGCAGTAATGGTTCCAGTTCTGCGTCTAAACCAGAGTCGCCGTCTACCACGTCGGCATCTTCCACCCACACCACAGCCAGTAATGATATCAACAGCAATAGTACAGCAGAGGGCTCCCCTCTTAGTAACGGTACTAGCACCAGGGATAGTAATAAAGTAGGTAGTAAAACGAGTAGTATCAAAAGCACAGCCAGTAGCATTTCTAATAAGAATTCCATTATCGTTTCTCAATCCTTATTGATCGCTTCAAATACAGCAAAATCACAAGCATTGCCGGCTTCAACGCATTCCCCACCTTAAAACACTGATCGCTTATTCTTTGTAATCTTTACGCAAATACTACATACAGCTGCAGAGAACATTGTCTGACTTAACTCGTCAGAGATTGACACACGTGGCAGTAAACGTGTTTTGTAATTTTTTTTTAAGAAAAAAACTCGATGAGTTAATAAAGTTTATCTCTTCTTGGGAACCCTCCTGATCAAATCATCACGCAGTAAATTTGCTCCTGAAGTCTCTTTGTCCGCGATACAGGTATCCAAACCGTCGAAGGATGGCCATTTCATCGCACCTGGGAAGAAGTCCGGAAAGACGGGCAATGACAGGGTATAGAGATCTTCCAGGACAAATGGCAAAAGTAAATTCACCTCGACCGTACACCCTAGCGATGAAGCCCACATGCACTGGTTCGTGCTGCTGCTGCCCAAAGGAGTGTACGGCTGCAGTCGACCAAGAGCAGAACAAAAGTGGCACGGGGAAGAATATGGGCTCTAAACCTAAAGGCAAAAACCATCACTCTTTCCAGTACAGCATACCACAGTGATATTTATAAAAGTGAATTCATTACACTTATTTCTTCTTGTAACGGATGGTGGCACTGAGATCCGAGTTTGGCTTGGGGATCTGCAAGCCCTAAAAGATGCAACGCCTGGGGTTTTCAGTGATTCATCTTAGAAGCACATCGAGGGTCCTGAGCTTACTTAGTAGCTACTTTGTTTGGGGTATACTAAATAAAAATTATGACAATGATTAAAACAATAATAATACCCAAATAATTACAATAATTCCATTGTGCAACGATAAGTTTTTAATAGCTGCACCGGTGAAAATTTCACGGTATGGTGGGGCCTTTCAGGTTGGACCCCTGAATATTCAACAGTATTGAACGAATATTTTCAAGTTTTATAGTATAGTAATCTACACGTGACTCGTTGGATCATTATCACCATTTTTTTTTTTTTCGCGGAAGTCAAGTGTTATTTAGCTGGTCATAGACAACGCGCTATTTGTCCTCGTTCACTCCTGGCCGTGTGGGTCACCATCACCAGCTCCTTTGCTTTGAAAGCTATATTCAACACTGCCTGTACGCAAGAGAAATATATATGTGACGTATTGTCCACTTGTATTGCCCGTATCACCTTTAAGTTTAAAGTGCACGTTTATGCAATCGAGCTCGACTTTATCTTCCGTATCATGGATAGAATTTCCTGCTATCTGTTACTGATGAAGAGCGTAACACACGAAGGAACGTAAGAACAACGCTATTAATGTTATAGATTAGTGGAAGAAACACGGTTCTTTTTCTGAAACTTTTGACGGTATCTCTCGTACCCAGCCCTAATATGTTGGTATCCGCTGTTTATTTTGAGTGACTAGTATGCAAATGTGCTAATGTTACGAATAAGAAGTATTTTGCGGGAGAAAATTTGCTATTGCGTAATATACGTATGGAGAAAAAGTTCGAGTGAAATAGCTAGCAAGGGCATTACTTCCTTAAAGCAATAATGGATGATGCTGTTGTTGGTCATTTCAAAAGACTCATTCACTGTGTGCAAGAAAATATATTTTTCATGATAAAATATGGGGTTATATGACAAGTAATGAATATTGTCCACGAGAAAAACATAAGGTATTGTGAAGTAATAAAACTGCTTTCCCCAAGGAAAATATGAGGTATTATGACATGTAATACATGTTTTTTCGCGGGAAAATAATAAAGTCTTGTGGCAAGCAATAAGTGTTTCCCATGAGAAAAATTTACCCCAAGAAAACTATTTCTATGAGTATGAATATGAGGTATTGTGACCGTGTGGCATTGCCATAGAAAGAACGTGAGTTATTGCAGTGGTAAAAAGTTTTTTCCTCTAGAAAAATATAAAGTTCTGTGATTAGTAAAAGTTGTTTTCCTCGCAAAAAATAGGAGATATATAGCTACCAGTTTAACATGTTTATAGTGAAAAAATATGAGCTATCGTGACCAGGCCACAAGCATTCTCCATAATAAATACGCATTGTGACCAACATGAAGTGTTTGCTACGACCTGTAATAACTTTTTTCACCTAGAAATAATAACAATAATATTATATCATTTTTTCTCATATAGATGCACTGCAGGGAGCAGCCCCCTGAGTGTTCTTTCTTACAGCTAACATACATTAAAGATTTCAAGTTTGTCTCTAAGAGCTGAGTGCCCATGAAATATGTGCGGTCTTTGATCATAATATTTAGGATATCTGTGATGAGACATTTCCACTAAATATATAAATAATAAATGATAGGTCGCACAGGCCATAGCTCTTCTCCCAAGTGAAGAAAGTCATCAAGAAGAAACGTGCTTTTTATAAGCAGGTCAGAGCACAGCATTGTGCTTGTGTTGTTTACTCAAGTTTTAGGAATTGTGTGATCTTTGTTATGAACTGCGACGTTGCTCTGAAATTCTGATCACGATCAACCATGCCGAAAATCTTACTTTATTGCAATTGATGTCACAGGGTCATGAATTCCTACATTACATGAGATGCTCAGCACCATGGACGCACAAACTCCCCAAAGTAAGAAAATATCCTATAGACAACAAGACTAGGTAGACGAATTCTTTTTTTTTTTTTTGCTGCAGTACGGACACTGGAGAAGTATACAGAATAATACAGTGATTTCCTATTAAAAATTGGGCCATCAACTGTATTCCTTCCCTCTTTAAAAAAATTGTAGAACTTCTTTCTGCCTTTTCTATCTGATTAATTATTTCTTTGTTCTGGATGAATTCCCAAAGTGCTTTAAAATTGCACAAATTTGTCCTATATTTACATAGAGTGACATTCTCTTACACCCTTTCTGAGCTAGATATTTGAAAGTATCATGTCTGTGCTCGTAAATAACTTCTGTAAGAATTCACAGCCCTACGAAACCGTTGCATCAAACTCTTGACTGGTACAAACTTTACCCCGTATTCGCACATATGTACCGAGAACATGTAAACATTGGATCAAATCTACAAGTTTTCCTCGTGTAGTAAATTTTGCGAGTTCTATGTCCAGTAGCGCCGTCAGTTATTAGTGAAGATGTTTAGAGCATTGGAGATTGAGCATTTGGCTCTCGCTCGAAGGAGAATCCATTGTTGAATGCACCAATTATTATAAAACGAAACCAAATGCTTTAGTTCCTCTTATGCGCAATCGATCAAAATAAGGAATCATGTGCCTGTTGAAATAAGAGATACCGCCGGATTGCAGGTATTTGAGAAAAGTTGCCATCTTATAGAGGTACTAGACCATGAGATGTAAACATCGTAGTTCCGAGATATCAAGGGCAATAAAGCATTTTCGAATTTAGACAATGTACATATATAGCCTTATATGTCCTAATACTTTCTGACCAAGAACGCGCTTGAAATCAAATAGCTACACAGTAAGCTTAATTGGTTGCTTGAATTTAATCCCAACAAACACTTTAACGAATCTAAAATTTTAATTTGATTTCAATAAATTGTCAGTGTCAACAAAAAACATAAAATGAGTTTGATGTATGAGAAAGGCTACCTGAAGCCTTGGTAACCATGTTCTAACTTCAACAATATTTGTTCATGCTTATCTTAAAAATAGTACAACACCTCATTATGTGAACGATAGGTATTATGTGAACACCATGTTATGCACACATCATATTATCGTAATTACCTCCGCCAGGGAGTTTATGTTTTTGTAGAGTTTGTGTGTTTCTCTATCACTAAGATAACTCAAAGAGTTATGAACGAATCTTTACAAAATTTACAGAGATTGTTAGGCAAGTTAAAGTGACAAATGGTTAACTTTTGGAGAAGATCCGTTAACCGTTTGTTGGTTTCCCTCTTTTTCCTGACTACCATAGCTCAATGAGTTTTGGACGGATTTTTATGAAATCTACATGAGTTACTAGGTACAGTGTATCATGAAGAGTAAATGATCAAATTTTTGTGATGATATGTACGGTCGCTTGACTCTGATTGATTTTATGTTTATTAGCAAAATAACCCACAAGTTATGAACGGATTTTCATAAAATTTACATGAGTTGTTTGGAAAGAGTAAATGATCAAATTTTGATGATGATCGGCTGATCTGTTTGTATAGTTGACTAATGCTTCGTCAGAATATTTGTCAGCAAGATAAGTCGAAAGTTATAAACGGATGTCCTTAAGGAAATTACTGAAGCTGTTATTACTGTTAAAAGGCGTGAATCAATGACAAACTTTCGGTGCTGTTAAACAAAATTTCATACTTTGAAAAGAAACTTGAATTTTTCATTAACGTTGATTTGCCTGGCGGAGGTATAAGCTCTCAGAGTCCTCTAGTTATCTTTAAGGTAGTACAACTGTTGCAAACACCATATTACGAATCGAAATATGGCATCCAAGGCATCAACTATCACTGCCAGTTGGGGCGAACGTATAGGAAGGGCCCCCGTATCCGTGGGGGGGGGGGAGGGGCGTGCATCGCACGACGTGGAGCTCGTCCGAAATCCTCCAAAGTATCTAAAATTATTGATAATTAACACCAATTATGTTAAACATCCACAATCTGGAAAACAAAACAGACGAGTTACCTCTGCTAGTACGTCAAACGGTTAATATTGTTGTTAGGTATGTCCCATTTTTTTTCCAGCTAAGATGTTACTTACACTCGTTAGTTCTATTTTTACAGTTGTATGTGTCTTTTTGTGTGTGTGTGTGTGCGTGTAAGCAAGCCACTGTATGATCAATTTGTTAACATTATAGGGTTTTCGGATTGCATTACTGCTAATTGGTTAAGATTTATAGGGAAGACATTATTATTAAAGGCGTAGCACTGCTGAAATCCTTAATTGTTTAGTTTCAATTTTCATCACATAAAGTACAGACGAAAGTAGATACTAAAATCTTCACTCTCGAGCCATATGTGGAGCTTCTGCACCCTATACAAGCAGCTTGGGGTCAAAAACAGACTTTGTCACCACTTAGGGCCTAGTTGTGCTGTCACACTCTCCATATGTTGAATTTGGTGTAGTAGTCCATTAAGGATAACTGCGCTCCAAATGTACATATAATTCATTACCTGTACCACAACAATGTTAGATAATAAACACATAAACTTACTTTCAATAGGAAATTACATGTAATTATATGTTATTCCTGTTCATGACACCAACTACATAAAAGAAAGACGACTGAGTGATAAAAACCTATTGAAAAGACCCGATGATGAAATCACCAATGACCGAAAAGAAAAAGCTACAATCTTGAACGAATATATCACCTCCAATGTTAATCATTGAAGATGCAAAAATATTCGGAACTAGTACCGATGAAAGTAGCTCCCATAGACGTATGTGTTTTTACGGAGCATGAGAACCTTCGAAAACTACTCCACCAGGATGTGTACGAGTCTGCTGGCCTAAATCATATTTCTTTTGGTATTTTGCGTGAAATAGCTCCAGTCATCACAGCGACTCTGCTCAAAACCCTTAGTCTGTCTCTAAACATAAAAAAATTTTCATAAAATTTAACACTCGCGAACGTGACCCTAAGGGATTACTTAACAATGGGACTCTACGACAGAGACGTTGATGATCACCTCCGAAACAACGGACAACTACTCAAACATCAACATCGAAGAACTACGCAAAGTCACCAGTTTTTCCCTACTTCATAGTGAACATTTGGGACAGACTCCCCTTGGACGTCGACGAAGTAGAGACCGCGTTGGAGGTAACGCCATCCACAACTTAGAAATCATCCTCCGGGATTTATAAACTCCTAACGCCTAAATTCTCTAAAGACCACTTTGTTCTAACATCATCCAGAACCACCGGGGATATGCTGCAATTAATCACAAGGACTACGTCACCCTCTTTTCAGAGGTTTTCCCTTTGACATTTGATGTATGTTGCATAACGGCAGTAGCTCATAGAGGGCCAGGCCGTGAATCTCAGCTCCTCGCCGGAAATGGGTCTGAAGGGCCGTCATCTGTAAGCTATCTAATCTAATTTATTATAACATTCATTACAGGCCAAAGTTACATTCACGTATTTCCGTCTTTATGCGTGTTATTCATATTCTTGGTACTACCCATTGTAACATTTTATTATAAGCCAAATTCTCATTCACGCATTTCCGCCAATGTATATTACTCATTTTCTTGACACCGCTTATTTTATATTTCAGAATAGGTAAAATTCACATTTCCGTCACTTTGCGTCATCTGCAGTGTGTTTATGAAACTATGTTTCTTAGCATTTTATCATAGGCCAAATTCATTAACACAGTTAAGCTTTCAGTGTTTGACACAACACGCATTTTTCTATCTTTCCAGACGTTTATATGAGCAAAAGTGTCAAATTATAACACGGAGAGGATGTCAATCGTAGATTGTCGTGGTACACGTTAAAACTAAAATAAAAAAACAAGGTTACAGAAATGGATAGCTCAGATACGGTGCTACAATACAATCGCTTAAGGCACGGATAATGTGTGTTGAGAAACTGAAATCACAGATACGGTGCTAGAAATAAACTTGGAGCACATATACTGAGCTAAATACTTGAAGGCACGAATGAGGTGCCATAAAAATATTGAAAACACAGAGAAGTGTTACAAAAGATTTGAAAGCATAATGTAAGGCATTACAAAATGATTGAGAGCGCAGATAAAGTAGAAAATTTCTTGCAGCTCAGATATGGTGCTAAAATGATTGACAGCAAATAAGGTGCTATGAGACTTTTAAAAACGTAGATAGTGTGCTGCAAGAAATACATAAAGTTATATGATCTAATCCGCACTTGTTCATATATCATTCTCGGGTTCGTTCTGCACTCTGTTAACAATGAATTATAGGACAGTTAGACATTGAAATGACATGTTATTAATGCTCATGTAAGTGATTGGTGTTTCGTGACTTATGTGAACACAATTTGCAGAAAGTTAGGATAAATACAGTTTAGGGAATATCCAACAACATGCATGCAGAGTTTGAATAAAATTGCATTGCAAATACAGGGTGTTCCCAAAACACGCGTAAATGTTTTATTCACTAAGCCAACTGCAAAGATGGGGAGCGTTTTTTAATGAACATTTTCAATAGAAAATTATCAAACTGTAGATCTAATAAAGCAGGATTGAACATCTTCAACTATGTATCTTCTTCCAGTTCGCCCTCACGTTGGGCCAGATTTTATGAAAAAAAAACTGAAAAATTGTAGTTAATTGAACTGCTATACTGAAAAATGGGGCACCTATGGAAGTGCCCAGAACTTATTGCACCAATATCAATATGATGGTGACACAAACTTAGATAAGAGAGCTGGGAACTAAAGCAACGCATTTAAGGTTAAAAGAGTAACAATGGATAGTTAGGGCGGTCATCTACATGCATGTGCATGAGCAAAAATCGATAATGGAATAGTCTCATTTACAATTATTATAACCAGAGTTTTGTCATAAACTCGACTGTTATTTCAGCAAAAGGTTTCCATACATACCAAGTGTTCCTAAATTCTTTCCACGAAGTGAAAGTATAGGTTCCTTACGATAAAATAACCATATTTTACTCTATTGATGCATATCCGAAAATGTCTAAATGTTTACGTTTGAAGGTACGTTATGTTAATGTGAAACCTAGCCCAGAATCGGCGAATGTTATAGAGTAAATGAACAATCGCTGTCAGACTCTGTTTATGTTAAGGAATCCAGGAGTTCATATGCTACATAGTTACAGAAATCGTTCAAAATTCTTTGCATCAGCAGCAATGCATGCGCGAAGGCGCCGACATAGTGCTGTTGTCCGCCGATTAAGTGAATAGCCCTTTTGAACTTTAAGTCAACGTACGTACCTTTAAAAGTAGACATTTTCGGATATGCATCGATAGAGTAAAATATGGTTTATTGTAAGGAACCTATAGTTTCATTTTGTGAAAAGAATTTAGGAACACTCTTTATATATATACTTTGATATAACGGCATCTTTAGAACGAAATGTAAAGCACAGACGGCCAAATAAGAAAATTCATAGAAGATGCAATTGCCACAATTTGTCTATGTTTGTAAGCAACATTGATCTCTTGTTCCAGTAAGTAACAGGCTCGGTACTGCAGGTCTTACTCGTTAATGACACAGTTACTGCAAAGTGAAATTTCAAGCAGTTTACCGAGCCCGTAGTCAATTATGGCCGCATCTTTCGCCCAACCTCACTCCCGCTCGATCGGCTTCAACTTCAATTAGAACTTGGGCACTATTAGCCAGCCCAGTATGACAAGTTTTATGCTTGGGATTTTAATTACCGCCCCACTCAGCAGTGGCCTACAATGGCAATTGCGTGTCTAAATTTTGTTTGGCAGTCTATTTAGATTGTTTGAAAATCAATGAGTATTTACGCAATAGTTTATGACTTCTTTCTCTCAATACATTTTCATGGTATGTAATGAATTTTCCTGGTTATGAATATTACTTCGCCTCCAAATGTGCTTATCTGTTATTAATAGGTTTGTATGTAATTAATATGTCTCAATACTGTTTATTCTATTGTATATACTGAGACATAGACAATATGGTGCTGTACATATACGCTATATTGGGGCTTCGTTAAAATAGATTATTTTTCTACAGCAGGCGGTATTCAATCCAATGCACATTATTAATTACCTAATGTTGTAAAGAGATAGATATTCGTAATTTTATCTGTTGCATAAATGTTGTCACTTGTATCATGTGTATATGTTTTATCCAGGCATGTGACACGTGATTTTCTGAAAAATTTTCAAACACACCTACATACACTCGTCATCTGCAAATACATGTTTTCAGTAGAAAGTGTCGCATTGGATTTTTCCTAATATTTACAGGTTCCTGAATTGGGTACCTTTTTAGGAAATGTAATTCTTGATTTTTAAATTATTTCTATTTACACCTCTAGGAGCTTGTGTGGTATAGATATTTCAAATGATTTCTGTGCATTTCTAGTTTTTTTAATGCAACACTTCATTATTTGCAAATCATTTCCATGCGCATTCGCAAACTTTTGCGTGATGTTCATATGTTTTTTGAAAAAATAAAACATTTTTTTTTTCTCTACATGCATTCACATGATGACACATTTTTACTTAAGAAATGTGAATGCCTGAAAAATATGGTAAATAATTTAACTTAAAAAGGCTTAGCTTTGAAGGCTTAGTTTACATGAGATTAAGTAACATAATTGCATTAATGATATTATTGTGTTGTGTGCGGGGTTTGATATTTCTTAGCGTTTTAATTATTGTTTCGTGAATACTCAAGAATATTCTAGCTTCTCAAAATGATTTGTCCTTGTCTTTGTCCCTGATATTCCGTCCCTCATTTCCCTATGTTTTTTCTTCATACCTATCCATTCTTCATACCTATCCATTCTTCATACCTATCCATTCTTCATACCTATCCATTCTTCAAGGCAGGGCCATGGACCTGGCCACAAGCCTCTCTGTTCGCTGGCCGGGACTTCGGTAGAAATGGCCCTTTTGACTTCTCTTGTGGTGATGTCACCAACAAAGAGCGAAAATTTATTTACCATTTATATAATAAGGATGCTGTGCTTACCATGTGAAAGGTGCTGGACATTGAGATGTTGAATTGCCTTTACTAACATGGGAACACGAGCGGTTGGCAAATGAGTTTACAACGTTGGACAAGATTTATTTTACCACTGGATGGATTCCGCCACTTTACGGGCCCAGCAAGATCGACCGAGGGAAAGAAAGACAAAACGAAACAAGTTGTTGTACAAATTTGTATCTTAACTCATAAGAAGGTTGCACATTACGCTCCCTACAAGAAAGCACAGAGACACCTAAGCTTTCGCCCGTCTAGATGTCAACATGGGGCGGAAAATAATTTCCGTTCCGAAAGTTTTATAAGAAGTCGTCGTTAAAGGCCATCAAGTTTCATGGAATTTCTTTTTCTAGGTTGGAAATTTTTAGTTATAAGTATTCAATAGATGCACTCGTAATGCATATTTACTCTCACGAATATTTTTTTTTTTTTGTAACGATACTTCTGAGACGAGGAGGTGATTACAGGGATGTTCCATCATCAACGAATATTTATCCTTTTTTTCTAAGTTATGAGCTACCTTATTTTTCATTAAAATTAAACAGAATACCGGAAAATATATTCCAAAGCTTAGTCTTATAGAGAACGAAACATCTTGAACGTTCCACATCATATAAACTCCTTTTGTCTCCAGTAATAGAAAACTACAAGCATATTTTTTTCTACTTAACAGCTTTAGTGGTTACTGATTTGGTAGCATACTACAAGCATATTAGCCTAGCGGCACATTGGTTGTTAATCTAGGTATGTAGCTTAACCTGTTTAATATAGGAAATAATTCCTACCCACCAAAAAGCGACAGGCTTATGGACGTCATGGAAGAAGTATTACTGATGGCATTGGCAGACAAGTAAAATTGCTACGTGCCTGGAGAAAAAAACAAAAATAGTTAACCCGTTAATGTTTTAATTAAAAGCTGATAAATCAAATAACTATTACTACATGCCTGGAGGAAAAATAAAAGTAGTCAATCCTTTAACGTTCCAATTAAATGCGATGTTTCACAGAAATAGCATTACATAATCTGAAACGTATCCGAATATAATAATCCCTGTCGTTGATAGATGGCTGAAAGTACAAAACAAGTGTCAATATTTTATGTTAACGCTATAACTGATTTGAGCAGGAAGCACAAATTTGCTACGTTAAATACATATTAGGCCTAATTAGCGCAAGGAACGTTAATAAGGATGGATGTATCGAGCGGTGCCATCCAGCCATCAAATAGAAAAACATTTGAAGAAAGCTAAGTAAACCGATGGAAATTAACGCATAATTACCCTATACTTGCTGCTCTGTGAAAAGACTAAAGCATCAAAGTCAGCTCGGCAAATTTCTTCAGAGTTAAGCAGTGAATTTATATGCATATATTAAAACATGCAATTATGGACAAGCATTTTAATGGGAAACTCACATTGTCATTTAATCTATTATCACTATTACTGGTCAATATGCATACCGACTAAATGAATCAATTGTATATCTCGTTTTTCTAATTTTCAAGGTTGTGAAAGGTACCTTAGCCTATCTTGGACACACACATATGAAAGTTTTATATTTTGTTCTTGAAAAGTTAAGTTTTCAGTGCATGAAGTAGAACGCACTGAACCTGTAAAATTGTGTTATTTGTATAGGAAAAGCAATGTTATTTCATTCTGACCCTGTTCCCACCATTTAACATCCAAAACAGACTTTCGGAACATCCAAAATAGACTTTAACTTTTGAAAGCTTTCACTCTGTCGCAAACGCATAGCTTATAATGAAGAATTTAAAGCGAAGAATAAGGCTAGGAACGATTTCAGCCTGTCCTTAGAATTTTATTATGAACAAGAGAAGACTAAAGCGAAAACGGTTCAGAGACCAACTCCGCCATCAGTTCTGCAGCAAACAAAAAATATTACGGTAGTTAGGTTGAGTTCAGTTTACTTATGATCATTGCATTTGGATTTGTAAGCGCACTCTATTGAACACAGATGGTGTTATTGGAGATAACTAACGTTTTTCCGCCTACGGCGACTGTGGTAATTGAAACTAGGATCGCATTCTTTGTTGCGCCGCCACCGATTGTAACTGGGTACTTGATGTGGTCTGCAGTGCGGGTATCTTTTAAGTACTACTGCTTTTTATAGTTTGTAACCGTACTGACTTCATGTCTGTATCATTTCAGGTATTTTCATTCTTAGTGAAATAAAGTCTATTTTTACCAGAGATTATCTTGAAGCCATACAATATCCAACCAGTTTCCAGTAGTAACTAATTAAACTCTCCTACATAACTACCTGTAGTAATAACATTACTAGTAAAGTCGATAAAACTGCACAGTATGTACTAACTCAGCAAGGAACGACGTGCTTCATAAACGAAATACTAATCATTCTATTTGTACGAGTAGCAGACATTTTAGTTGGTTTTTGCAGCGTTACAATGGTAAAATCTCAGCCTTGCTCGCGGTACTGCACGTAGACTTTGGTGTCCTTCCAAATTGACAATCATGTGCACTACATCCCTTGTTCATCCGTCATGAGTTTTTTCACTCTCACTTTTTGCTAGTTACTTTTTCTGCTTCTTTTTATGTTATTTTATTTTTATTCTATTTCTTTTCTATATATTTTCTAGGCCTCTTTTTCGTTTCTGTTCCACATACTCCTACTGCACTTACAATTTCTTTAGTGGATTGACTGTACATAGATATAACATAAAATAGGTATATTTCTTAGTTTCATTGCAGCATATCAATGTAAATTAATATCAACTGTATATCAGAGATAATTTTTGAATAAAATGTGAATATATTCGTGTTTATTACATTCCTCTACTACGCCAATTCAGTTTCACAGTCCGTTGTCTCAGAGGTCAATTATAAGAGAAGGTACCATGCAGATACTGTCGACTGTTAGCCTATATTTTTTGATTGGATAAGGCAAGGTCAAAAAAATACTGCAGGGTCGTAGACGTGCAGGAAGTACTACTTGTGTGGTGGTAAGGCCCAAGCGTGAACCTATGTAGGTAAGTAGGTAACCCGGTGCCCCTGTAACGACTTTTGTTAGTGCTAGCAACCTACAGCCAACTTCATTAATCCGTTTATTTTGCTGCGACTCGGCTTTACCTTGTGCAACATTCAAGTGCATAAAGAATTATAAAAAATCTCAGCTCCTGCTACAATTTTTACACCATAATATGTGCCAATGGTGAACTTTCAATTATGGCTCCTAATTATGAGTAGTTTATCCACAAAGAATAATATTTTCCTAATTAGAGCACGACTGTGAAAGGCGTCATACTGAAGTCACGGCCTCGACTACGTTGTACTATTAGTTAAGTTGACTCTAGGCTGCTTGCGCCTAGTAACGTCGTTAACTGGCACCGAGCCTACTGCACAAGTACTGTACATTGCTGTATATGAGAAAGTAGTATTAGGTTGCCGGAACCTGCACGGAAATACCAAAGACAGAAACATCGTTCTTCAGTCATGCTTGAACTCGCATTAGATACATTAGGTGAGAAAGATCTTTTAGTAATGCAGCAAATCTATTTAACCGTGAGAAGTAGGTTCTTACAGCACGCATTCTGTCATTTCCGATCGAAGCCGCATCAACGATACCCTGGTGTTTACACATCTAATACAGGAAGCGTAACGCGCAGACGGACTGATTGGATAAATAAACTTACATCATGGATAGAACCACAAGCAATATACTCAATATACTGTAATAGCATCGATGATAATAACAACATTAACAGAAGCACTCTGAGAGCGCATGAATCCGACAAGCAATGAAATGTTGACGAAAATTCAAATTGGTCCTGAAACTTGGATTTCTTTTTGGCCGTCATCAAAATTTGCTCAACAAATCCGAGCAATATTCCTAGTAGTGCCTGTAAATTTGTTGAAGATCCGTCTATAATTTTTAAAGTTTTAAAGTTAAATTCTGAGAAACGGAAAGTTAAACAGAGAGATAAACACACAAACGGACGAACAGATCATCACCATAGCTTGTTCACTTGTCTCTCTTGATATTCCTAATATTTCATGTTAATTATATAATATATTCATTAATAGCTTTTGGGTTATGTTACTGACCAACAGAAAAAACAAACATGGAAACAAACAGACGAGTAGATCGTGGCAAAAATTTGGCCATTTGATCCTAGTAACATTCCAAACATTTTCAGCAAATTTCATGAAGATTTTTTCATATAAGCTTTTGGGTTACGTTGCCAAGAAAAAAAGGTAATCAAACAAACAAACGATTGAACGGATCTTCGCCAACCATTATTCAACTATTTCTCCAAACAAAGCTGTATAACAATCCCTGTAAATTTCACAAAGATCCGTCCATATCTTTATGAGTCATCTTGCTGGCAGGCAAACAGACTGAATAACTCCGACAAAAACAACCTCGGAGGAGAAGGTAACAATAGTAATAACAACTAGAGCACTCTGAGAGCGCATACCTCCGCCATGCGAAGCAACGGTAGCAAAAAATTCAAATTGGCTCTGGAACCATAATTTTCTTTATATAAATTCCAAAATCTAATCATTTGTGCCTTTTGAGAGTAGCAACAGCTTGTGCAAATTTCTTGAAGATTCGTTTGTAACATTTTGAATTATACTGCTAACAAACGTTTTGACAAACATGAGTCAAACATTCAAACGAACAAACCAATCTTCACTAAAATTTAATCATTTATGTCTTTTAACTTTAATAACAACCCCTATGAATTTCATAAAGATCCATTCATTATTTTTCGAGTTATTGTGCTAACAAGCATAAAATAAAAAACAGTGACATGCAAACGAATGAACAAACGGATCATTACCAAAATTTGGTCATTTACTTTTTGTTATATACCTAACAACTCTTGGTAATTTCATCAAAATCCATTCTTAACTTTTTGAGTTATGGCATTGAGAAAAATAAGGCAGACAAACAAACAAACGGACGAACATATCTTCACCAAAAGTTGATTATCTGTTCCTCCTAACATATCTAACAATTCCTGTAGATTTCGTCTAAATCGGTTCATAACTTTTTGAGTTATCTTAGTAACAGAAAGACAAACACGACGAAAACTTAAACCTCCTTGGCGGAGTAATTATAACAGTCACATTCCCCTAACATTGCCGTTATGTTATACAACAGTTAAAAATTACGCGGCGCAGTAAAATACCCAATTAACATGCGACTGATAAAAACACAACGCATTCGTCTGAATGGCACTATAGCGAATAGATCACATATGATCTTACACTCACAGAGGATTACGCTTCATCGATCTACGATATTCATTTGGTGTTCGTACGAATAAAGAAAATATATACTACTTGAGTTATATCTATGCTGTTTGTAACTTTTATATAGAGCATTTGTCGTATAACCTACATAAGTCACATTACAGCGGTCTTCGGTACATTTGAACCGATAAACGAGGAATGAAAGTCCCCCCCAACAGAAACTTCGATAAATTTTTTTCCGTTGTATTCAGTAATCATAACCTCCTCGACCTGAAAATAGCTGAAGCAATTACCATCAAGCAAGAAAACTCATACATCAACGTAAAATACGACTAAAGTATGGATTTCTTAAAACTTTTCTAATAGCAACATTCCCGTAAGATGAAAGCTAAATGTAGATAGCACTCACAGCCATTTGGTTTCCAGCAGCCACAGAGTGAAGTCATTTCATGTCGCTGTGTTAGTAAGCTAATAGCCAGTGTAACTGGCTTTCTTAGTACCTGAATATATTGTGCAATGATAGGACAATCCATAAATATTTTATAACATTGTGTAGGCATAGGATAAATCTAACTCTCACAATAGACGCAAAATTGAATTTGAAGAACATTTTATTTCATTTTTTCTTAAATTTCAGATTCGTTATGTTAGGTTAGGTCAGGTTAGGTCAGGTCAGGTTAGGTTAGGTCAGGTTAGGTCAGGTGAGGTCAGGTGAGGTCAGGCCAGGTTAGGTAAGGTCAGGTCACGACAGGTTAGGTCAGGTCAGGTTAGGTCAGGCCAGGCCAGGTCAGGTCAGGCCAGGTTAGGTTATCAAAAACTATTGCGGAAATTGAAAAATTCGCAGGTATAAAATGTTCTTCAAGTTCAATTCTACGTCTACTGTGCGAGTTTCATAACAATCGAACCATAAATAAAGTAAATAGACTGGCTACCTTAAAGTAAAAGATTCCTGAAATTTCATTACCCTGTGCCCAGACCCACTTCTTCGGTAGCACATCCAGAGTACACTTACCCAAACTCCACAGCTATGTCACCAGAGGGGCGTCAGCAAGTTTTGGTAAAAATAAATGTAAACTAACTCATGAGTACGACTGATAATAAACGACTGTTGAAAAAATGCGGAAATCATGATTCTCGAATGCAGTTAATTACATTAAATTAAACAATCTGGAGCAACCGGATGGATGGGCTCATTTTCTGAAAGGAGCAGAGACTTGTGCTCTGACCCCACGAGCTACCACTGCCATACTAAATTGTTGTCCAGTTGAAACCCCGTCCAAGGAAATAACTGAGCAGGTATGATAAGTTGCAGTAGATTTTTGGTAAGAAATGTTTAGGTAGGGTATGTTTGATATTAGAACAAAGCACCTCCAATTTTAAGGGTTTCACAATCTCAATGCAATCAAAATTTAGAAAAAAAAAGCAAGCTGACTACGTGAAGCAAGGAGCGACCACTTCTGCCAGACTATACCGTGGCCAAAACACTGAAGAATGTTGCCAGGTACGAATTTTTTAATTATAACTAGCTTGGCTGAGAGCGGCGAAAAAAGAAAAGCTGAAAGTGTCAGGAGACTCACGCCTCGCGGTTACAATAAGTGATATATTTATACCCACAAGTGAAAATAATTAGGTGATCTTTGGTATCTATTCAGGAAAATATGGAAAATGGAGTCATCGAGTCCAACTTCAGCAAAGAAGCCCCATTGCTTCTTTATGTTCGCACTAGCACGCGTTACACTTGCCGCAATTATCTTTGGCTGAAAAGTATATCCCAAGTCTAGAACGTTGATAGAAAGGAAAATAACTGATGACCATACATTAGCATTGTGGCAAAGTGACAACATGCTTGCACTACTTGCTCACCAAATTTGGCATCATCAATGTATTATAAGAAATAATTCAATAACACACCAAGTACCATACACTACACACACAAAAAAAAAATAAAACTTACATTACGCACGATAATTGCTGATTAACAATCAGTACGAATGTCTTAATTAACTTCAGCCGCCTTCTGCTGGCAAGTGACTACAACTTGCAATGTTTTTAAATGGTGTCTCCCGGTATGTGAGCGATTTTTCACAAAGAAACGAACACAACTAATGCAGAGCAAACTAGAACGCCTCGTGGTGTAAGATCATCACCCGCTGTGTGGGGGAGGGGGAATTAACGCCGTTATTTTTTTATGGTCAGCTAACACAGTTTTTTTTTACATTTTTCATATCTCAGTCAACCCACCCTGACTGCCTAAAAAAAAAACAACTGTTATTATGACTCAACTCCTTCTGCCTCTCTTTTGGTGGACAGACGCCAAAATTCAACGCCGTCATTTTTGATGGCCAGTTAACTTTAGCTTTTTGGCATTGTTCACACCTAGGTAGCAGCATGCCTCCACGGTAGCATCATGCTTACGTTCGCAATTCACAATCCTTGTACCGCAGGTTCGAGGCCAACCCAAGCACGCGAGCTCTTTCCTGATCTATAGGTGTGCTGACTCAGCAGTTGCGTGCCTGTACTGCGCCGTGGTGGAGCTTGCCTTCCTCAGAGATGAAGAGGGTGGGGGTCGCGGATCATTCGAATCTTCCGTCAAATTGGCGCCGTAATTCATGATGATCCGTGATCGACTGCAGTCGCACTTACTCCTCTGGGGCCAGTGGGCCTATATCCGCAGCACAAATCAGCGTATGTGGGTTGCCCAGTTGACGGTGCGGTCAAAGTTGACTTTACCTTTACCTTTTAGGTCAACTCACCTGATTCCCTGCAAAAATTTATGAACATAGCTCGATTACTTCTCCCTCTTTTTGGATGGACAGACAAATACACAGATATATAAAATTTATTCTTCAGCAAATATATTTTCCCCTCTCTAACTTCGTTCGCGGGTGATACAAATGCAAATGGTTAAGGAAATAGGCTCAGCACCAACAGTCGCGGAAAAATATCTTATTTCAAAAGACTTTGTTTCATATACCATTTCTTAAAGTATGTTCAGCAGGAATTCCCGTCGAGGCATTTGGAATTGAATGCCCCCCCCCAAAAAAAAAAAATTACAAGCCACAGAATTACCACTTAAAACAGCCATTGCAGACCACAGGATTCACACACAAGTCACTCCACACAACTGACTCAGTCCACAGAACCGGCACAGCCTTTAGAAACTACAGAATCCACACAATCAATTCTGTGTAAACAGCTCAAACAGCCCACACATCCACAGAACAAATACAACCTAGGTACACACAATCTATACAGCCCACAAAGTTCAGGCGATCTTAGCAGTAAACACATTCTATACAGGCTACAAAGTTCAGGCGATCTAAACAGTCCATGCAATCTATACAGCCTACAGCGTTTAGGCAATTAAAACAATGCGCACAATCTACACAGCCTTCAAAGTTCTGAGAATCTGAACAGTCCATACAATCTATACAGCCCATACAGTCAGTCCATACAGCCCTCATGGCCACACAGCATCACAGCCCACACAAGCCTGTATTAAAGCCCCGAGCCCATCCGTCTTTCGGGGCTGACGGCAACCTCCCACTCCCAAAATGTTTCGTTCGCAGCTCCAGAAATTATCGGTCATGCTCGACAAAAAAGAAAAAAAGAATTGGACAAGACCAACTTAACCCCTACAGAAATGAATTCCCTGTTTCTTTTGGTGTATGTGTTTGTTCTTAGTTCGTTGCTACTAATTTTTCATCATTAAATAGTGTTATTATTAGACCCTACAGTTCAATTTGGACAGCTACCGCTCAGTTATAATAGAACAACTATCATCTAACTATTGTCAGTAGGTCTTAAATAAAATAAAAAATAAAAGGTAACATTATCCCCATATTACAACATGTAAAGCAGACGAAAAAAGTTGAGTTGAGAGAACTGGAACACTATACATGCTAGTATTTGCAGGCTGATCGCTTTTTTATGTGCCCAGGGCTACAAATGTTTCAGGAATCCCAATAGCCTTCTTACGGATATAGATTCTTTTCCGAGCACATGGAGAGGGAAGAAAAAAACTCATTTCTGCAAATGATTGTTTTTAATCTAAATGTAGTAAAGACTCACTGAATCGATCTTCAGTAAATAGCATATTTGATAGGCGAAAGTGCCTAAAAACTTGCTAACTTTCTATCGAGGTGATGTAGAAAGTATATATGTCATCATAGTGTACTGTAGCCAGAAATTTTTGATGATATTATCATAGCAGTCACGTATTTGCGCAATAAACCTTAAATCGACTGCAAGGTCGGTTTATTCATGTGCTTTGAGAGGCGACCAAACATGTTGTGGACACTGTGTCTATTCTACGGATGAGCTGGCCACGCTTCACCGTACAAACCGATAAGGGCGCTGAACTGCTTTTAGTGCGCCAGCGCCCTAAGTCAGTTCATAAGATGCTATTTCGACTATTTTATGAAGTAAATTATTTAATAAACTGACTGGCAACTGTCACAATTAGCTCTGATTATCGAAGGCTGCTGTGCTGTTGTCAGGTTGGCACTAACACCATCAGGACGAGCTCTCAACGAGACAACTCTTTCCTAGTCAAGACTCAAAGAATGAATTTTTAAGTATGAAAAAAAAAGAGAGAAAGAAAGAAAACCCATATATTTCTCCCCGAGGGAAGGTTTTCATATCTTAACACAATTACATCCGATTAGCTCAATACTGACACCTCAGAGTTGTTATCGGTTGAGGCAATTCCATGAAGATAAGCAAACCTCATTAGCTATAACTTATCTGTAACTAAAGTTATGAGCATTGAGATCGCAAGATATGGCCGCAAGATTGGGTGTGAATCAGTTTCAGGAATATCGCTTTGTTAAAACTCGATTCAAAATTACGATACCACAAGGGCTCATAAGTTTGGCTCGTCAGAATTAAACTAAGCCGATTCCAGTCGTCCGGAACCTCAGACAGGAGCGTTGCCTCCTCCATTCTGAAACGTGTTGTAAGTGTTGAATGCAACCCAAGTACGCTTGAGACGCTAGAAACTCCATTTTACGATTGATTTACCGGCCGTCTCATCAGTAACTGTTTCAAGATTAACGCCCAAAATTCAACTGAACGGGCGAAGCCAAGGCACCTGTCGGAGATGTTGGACGGGTCAGTTTGGCTTAGATCGAATTTAAACGAGTCAATCCAACCAACTCAACAGCAATCACGGTTAAAGTTCCAGAGAAAACAAAGACAGTTTTGGAATCCTTGAAAGATTCCCTACAATACTATGAAGAGATTTTTTTTCAATTTTCTTTGTTGTTTCTATTGACATGAGACTTTAAATGGGATACCGAAGAATTCATAAAATATGTAAATTTTCTTGATATTTCATATAATAAAAAAACTAAAAGGAAATTTAAAAAAATCTCTTCATAGTTTTGTAGGGAATCTTTCAAGGATTCCAAAACTGTCTTTGTTTTTAGTGTAGCTAAAAATCTCATCGACAATTGTGTTCATTTTTATTCTGAAAAATCAAATTTTTAAGGGCGGCAAATTTTATGTTTTTATCGATGAATTCAGTAAAAAATGCGCTGTTTGCAGTGGAAATGCACTTGAAATGTTTAATCTATAGTACATTTCCACCTACAAATACCTTACATCCGTCATTCTCTAATAAAAATATGAAATAGCTATGTATTAGATGAATAAATAAATAATGAAAAAGTCCATTTTTGACCCCTTCCGGACCCCCTTTGCCCCCTCCCCCCTTTTTGGGGGGTTCTTGTGCTGCTAGCCCCCTAAAAATTTGAGACGTTATAGCCCCATACACGAGTACACTTTTTGAGCATAAAACAAAAAATTGGAAATTATGACCAATTTTGACCATTGTCCATTAAATGACCCCCTTAAGTTAGGTTAAGTTTGTTAGCTTGGGTAGTTTTTCTTGCAAATCCTAAGAAAGCTGTAGTTGTGATCGGATAGTCAGGCGGCAAAGATCAACCGTTATATTGAAGAAAACATTAATTAGCGGCTTTTGGATTTATGTACTATCAATTTATTCGGCACCAACTTTCTTTATAACATTATAATACGCTACTGATTAGGAGTTATATTTTGTTTCTAACTATTTATTACAGTTAAAGAACATGCAGAACTACTGCACTCTGAGAGCGTATAACTCCGCCAAGCAATGCCACGGCAACGAAAAATTCAAATTAGTTTTGAAACCTTGATTTTCTTCGTATCAACAGCAAAATCTACTCATTTGTGCTTTTTGACAGTATTAACAGTTTCGGTAATTTTCTTGAACATCCATTTATAACTTTTAAGTTACGCTGCTAACAAACATTATGACAAACATTAGTTAGACACACAAACGGACCAGCCGATCATCACTAAAATTCAATCATTTATGTCTTTTAACATTACGAACAACTATTGTGAATTTCATAGACATCCAACCATACCATCCATAACTATTTTTACTTATTGTGTTAACAAGCATAAAATCAAATACAACGACAAACAAACGAACGATCAAATCATATGAAAAATTTTGTCATCTACTCTTAGTAATACGTATATCTCACTCAAGTAAATTACATGAGAATATGTCTATAACTCTTTGAGTTATAGTACTAAGCAAAATTGGCAGACTAACAAACCAAAGGATGAGCGAATTATTCACCAAAAGTTAATCACCTGTTACTGTGAACATGCCCAACAATCCCTGTAAATATCGTAAACATCCGTTGATAACTTTTTGAGTTATCTTGCTGACAGACTAACAGCCTGCCAAACACTCCTTGGCGGAGGTAGCAATAAGAACATAATAGACAGACATAATCATTTGCGGTACCGTGAAGGTGACTTCGATCACGTACGTGGCGTCCCTGGAGCCAAAGAAAGAATATCCAAAATATGCACGGTTCTTTTAAAGGTACAACCCCGAGGATATAGCTTTTTAGAATGAGGGTTGTTGCTGCAAGCACAGTTGCAAACGCAATTACCTGACCAAGGAGTCCATTGCTATTACGTGCACAGTTAGCAGAAGCTGCAAAGACCGTTCTCCCGTTCTCCATCAACACGACACAACACACCGTTCATAGACATAATTAGTAAGTATGTGTAAACATCACCTCATTGAGCGTCAGTGTTTTTAATTTAACTGAACTTATGATAAGCTAAAAAAGGAAAAAAAAATATTCTCATGTGGACGCGCCTCGGCTCTCAAAGTGACTAGAATATGGGTGAAAATTGAGAAATAATTTAAAATATTTCAGTTTCGCTTCCGTTATGGCTGTGAAACACGCTAACCAAAAACTGAGGAAACTCTCGCAAACGCACAAATTTTTTTGCGCAAAAAAGCACCTCCCTATTCACACGTGAGAATGGACCGTTGGTCAAAAAACTTCGAGCTCCTTTCATCTAAACAACGTTGTCATGGCTACAAACTAAACACCCGGACAAAAATAATACATCAATGCATCTGAATAGCAGAATAATATAATAGATGCTTTCCAATACCTTCAAAAGTAATACTAAGTCTAATTATATGACAAAAATATCTGAAAATTAATCAACCGTTGCGGCTCCGAAAGCGAACTGAACGATCTCCCCGCGGGTAGATGGCTCTAGTGGCGGTTTGTTGACAGAAATTCGCGCGTTTGACCAGTGTATCGAGTGCAAAAGTGCTACATGCTCCATCAGAGAATTTTGTGCTAATGCGGAAGTGTACAGGTTTTTAGACGTCGATTTCGCGCGCAAAACTCAGATACTTGTTCTTTAGGATAGCGTGTGGCATCAGCATTACGAAGATCAATAGACAGTTTTTTTTTGTATTTTTGAAGAATACAGCTTTATAGGCAGACCTCTCAAACTACGGCGCATGATGGCGCCATAAATTAACCGCAGTACGACACTTCTTAATAAAAATGACGAAACGATTCTTTCAGTCTTTCTGTAATGAAGACGCAATTAAAAGAAGCGAACATCACAAACAAGCTAAAAAAAAAGGCAACCCACTATCACCAAGGCTCCAAAATCCTCACAAATCGCCAGCGACGTCACCCAAGCAATCGCAACAGTCCGCTCCGTGGTGCGCAAAAAAGCTAGACGCGAGAGAGGCCCTTGAGAAAGCAGAGAGCTGGCGTGTGTCCAAGCCAAA
>LQNS02276924.1:28098395-28122632 GCA_001587735.2 Parhyale hawaiensis | reverse complement strand
ACACTATGATGACATATATACTTTCTACATCACCTCGATAGAAAGTTAGCAAGTTTTTAGGCACTTTCGCCTATCAAATATGCTATTTACTGAAGATCGATTCAGTGAGTCTTTACTACATTTAGATTAAAAACAATCATTTGCAGAAATGAGTTTTTTTCTTCCCTCTCCATGTGCTCGGAAAAGAATCTATATCCGTAAGAAGGCTATTGGGATTCCTGAAACATTTGTAGCCCTGGGCACATAAAAAAGCGATCAGCCTGCAAATACTAGCATGTATAGTGTTCCAGTTCTCTCAACTCAACTTTTTTCGTCTGCTTTACATGTTGTAATATGGGGATAATGTTACCTTTTATTTTTTATTTTATTTAAGACCTACTGACAATAGTTAGATGATAGTTGTTCTATTATAACTGAGCGGTAGCTGTCCAAATTGAACTGTAGGGTCTAATAATAACACTATTTAATGATGAAAAATTAGTAGCAACGAACTAAGAACAAACACATACACCAAAAGAAACAGGGAATTCATTTCTGTAGGGGTTAAGTTGGTCTTGTCCAATTCTTTTTTTCTTTTTTGTCGAGCATGACCGATAATTTCTGGAGCTGCGAACGAAACATTTTGGGAGTGGGAGGTTGCCGTCAGCCCCGAAAGACGGATGGGCTCGGGGCTTTAATACAGGCTTGTGTGGGCTGTGATGCTGTGTGGCCATGAGGGCTGTATGGACTGACTGTATGGGCTGTATAGATTGTATGGACTGTTCAGATTCTCAGAACTTTGAAGGCTGTGTAGATTGTGCGCATTGTTTTAATTGCCTAAACGCTGTAGGCTGTATAGATTGCATGGACTGTTTAGATCGCCTGAACTTTGTAGCCTGTATAGAATGTGTTTACTGCTAAGATCGCCTGAACTTTGTGGGCTGTATAGATTGTGTGTACCTAGGTTGTATTTGTTCTGTGGATGTGTGGGCTGTTTGAGCTGTTTACACAGAATTGATTGTGTGGATTCTGTAGTTTCTAAAGGCTGTGCCGGTTCTGTGGACTGAGTCAGTTGTGTGGAGTGACTTGTGTGTGAATCCTGTGGTCTGCAATGGCTGTTTTAAGTGGTAATTCTGTGGCTTGTAATTTTTTTTTTTTGGGGGGGGGCATTCAATTCCAAATGCCTCGACGGGAATTCCTGCTGAACATACTTTAAGAAATGGTATATGAAACAAAGTCTTTTGAAATAAGATATTTTTCCGCGACTGTTGGTGCTGAGCCTATTTCCTTAACCATTTGCATTTGTATCACCCGCGAACGAAGTTAGAGAGGGGAAAATATATTTGCTGAAGAATAAATTTTATATATCTGTGTATTTGTCTGTCCATCCAAAAAGAGGGAGAAGTAATCGAGCTATGTTCATAAATTTTTGCAGGGAATCAGGTGAGTTGACCTAAAAGGTAAAGGTAAAGTCAACTTTGACCGCACCGTCAACTGGGCAACCCACATACGCTGATTTGTGCTGCGGATATAGGCCCACTGGCCCCAGAGGAGTAAGTGCGACTGCAGTCGATCACGGATCATCATGAATTACGGCGCCAATTTGACGGAAGATTCGAATGATCCGCGACCCCCACCCTCTTCATCTCTGAGGAAGGCAAGCTCCACCACGGCGCAGTACAGGCACGCAACTGCTGAGTCAGCACACCTATAGATCAGGAAAGAGCTCGCGTGCTTGGGTTGGCCTCGAACCTGCGGTACAAGGATTGTGAATTGCGAACGTAAGCATGATGCTACCGTGGAGGCATGCTGCTACCTAGGTGTGAACAATGCCAAAAAGCTAAAGTTAACTGGCCATCAAAAATGACGGCGTTGAATTTTGGCGTCTGTCCACCAAAAGAGAGGCAGAAGGAGTTGAGTCATAATAACAGTTGTTTTTTTTTTAGGCAGTCAGGGTGGGTTGACTGAGATATGAAAAATGTAAAAAAAAACTGTGTTAGCTGACCATAAAAAAATAACGGCGTTAATTCCCCCTCCCCCACACAGCGGGTGATGATCTTACACCACGAGGCGTTCTAGTTTGCTCTGCATTAGTTGTGTTCGTTTCTTTGTGAAAAATCGCTCACATACCGGGAGACACCATTTAAAAACATTGCAAGTTGTAGTCACTTGCCAGCAGAAGGCGGCTGAAGTTAATTAAGACATTCGTACTGATTGTTAATCAGCAATTATCGTGCGTAATGTAAGTTTTATTTTTTTTTTGTGTGTGTAGTGTATGGTACTTGGTGTGTTATTGAATTATTTCTTATAATACATTGATGATGCCAAATTTGGTGAGCAAGTAGTGCAAGCATGTTGTCACTTTGCCACAATGCTAATGTATGGTCATCAGTTATTTTCCTTTCTATCAACGTTCTAGACTTGGGATATACTTTTCAGCCAAAGATAATTGCGGCAAGTGTAACGCGTGCTAGTGCGAACATAAAGAAGCAATGGGGCTTCTTTGCTGAAGTTGGACTCGATGACTCCATTTTCCATATTTTCCTGAATAGATACCAAAGATCACCTAATTATTTTCACTTGTGGGTATAAATATATCACTTATTGTAACCGCGAGGCGTGAGTCTCCTGACACTTTCAGCTTTTCTTTTTTCGCCGCTCTCAGCCAAGCTAGTTATAATTAAAAAATTCGTACCTGGCAACATTCTTCAGTGTTTTGGCCACGGTATAGTCTGGCAGAAGTGGTCGCTCCTTGCTTCACGTAGTCAGCTTGCTTTTTTTTTCTAAATTTTGATTGCATTGAGATTGTGAAACCCTTAAAATTGGAGGTGCTTTGTTCTAATATCAAACATACCCTACCTAAACATTTCTTACCAAAAATCTACTGCAACTTATCATACCTGCTCAGTTATTTCCTTGGACGGGGTTTCAACTGGACAACAATTTAGTATGGCAGTGGTAGCTCGTGGGGTCAGAGCACAAGTCTCTGCTCCTTTCAGAAAATGAGCCCATCCATCCGGTTGCTCCAGATTGTTTAATTTAATGTAATTAACTGCATTCGAGAATCATGATTTCCGCATTTTTTCAACAGTCGTTTATTATCAGTCGTACTCATGAGTTAGTTTACATTTATTTTTACCAAAACTTGCTGACGCCCCTCTGGTGACATAGCTGTGGAGTTTGGGTAAGTGTACTCTGGATGTGCTACCGAAGAAGTGGGTCTGGGCACAGGGTAATGAAATTTCAGGAATCTTTTACTTTAAGGTAGCCAGTCTATTTACTTTATTTATGGTTCGATTGTTATGAAACTCGCACAGTAGACGTAGAATTGAACTTGAAGAACATTTTATACCTGCGAATTTTTCAATTTCCGCAATAGTTTTTGATAACCTAACCTGGCCTGACCTGACCTGGCCTGGCCTGACCTAACCTGACCTGACCTAACCTGTCGTGACCTGACCTTACCTAACCTGGCCTGACCTCACCTGACCTCACCTGACCTAACCTGACCTAACCTAACCTGACCTGACCTAACCTGACCTAACCTAACATAACGAATCTGAAATTTAAGAAAAAATGAAATAAAATGTTCTTCAAATTCAATTTTGCGTCTATTGTGAGAGTTAGATTTATCCTATGCCTACACAATGTTATAAAATATTTATGGATTGTCCTATCATTGCACAATATATTCAGGTACTAAGAAAGCCAGTTACACTGGCTATTAGCTTACTAACACAGCGACATGAAATGACTTCACTCTGTGGCTGCTGGAAACCAAATGGCTGTGAGTGCTATCTACATTTAGCTTTCATCTTACGGGAATGTTGCTATTAGAAAAGTTTTAAGAAATCCATACTTTAGTCGTATTTTACGTTGATGTATGAGTTTTCTTGCTTGATGGTAATTGCTTCAGCTATTTTCAGGTCGAGGAGGTTATGATTACTGAATACAACGGAAAAAAATTTATCGAAGTTTCTGTTGGGGGGGACTTTCATTCCTCGTTTATCGGTTCAAATGTACCGAAGACCGCTGTAATGTGACTTATGTAGGTTATACGACAAATGCTCTATATAAAAGTTACAAACAGCATAGATATAACTCAAGTAGTATATATTTTCTTTATTCGTACGAACACCAAATGAATATCGTAGATCGATGAAGCGTAATCCTCTGTGAGTGTAAGATCATATGTGATCTATTCGCTATAGTGCCATTCAGACGAATGCGTTGTGTTTTTATCAGTCGCATGTTAATTGGGTATTTTACTGCGCCGCGTAATTTTTAACTGTTGTATAACATAACGGCAATGTTAGGGGAATGTGACTGTTATAATTACTCCGCCAAGGAGGTTTAAGTTTTCGTCGTGTTTGTCTTTCTGTTACTAAGATAACTCAAAAAGTTATGAACCGATTTAGACGAAATCTACAGGAATTGTTAGATATGTTAGGAGGAACAGATAATCAACTTTTGGTGAAGATATGTTCGTCCGTTTGTTTGTTTGTCTGCCTTATTTTTCTCAATGCCATAACTCAAAAAGTTAAGAATGGATTTTGATGAAATTACCAAGAGTTGTTAGGTATATAACAAAAAGTAAATGACCAAATTTTGGTAATGATCCGTTTGTTCATTCGTTTGCATGTCACTGTTTTTTATTTTATGCTTGTTAGCACAATAACTCGAAAAATAATGAATGGATCTTTATGAAATTCATAGGGGTTGTTATTAAAGTTAAAAGACATAAATGATTAAATTTTAGTGAAGATTGGTTTGTTCGTTTGAATGTTTGACTCATGTTTGTCAAAACGTTTGTTAGCAGTATAATTCAAAATGTTACAAACGAATCTTCAAGAAATTTGCACAAGCTGTTGCTACTCTCAAAAGGCACAAATGATTAGATTTTGGAATTTATATAAAGAAAATTATGGTTCCAGAGCCAATTTGAATTTTTTGCTACCGTTGCTTCGCATGGCGGAGGTATGCGCTCTCAGAGTGCTCTAGTTGTTATTACTATTGTTACCTTCTCCTCCGAGGTTGTTTTTGTCGGAGTTATTCAGTCTGTTTGCCTGCCAGCAAGATGACTCATAAAGATATGGACGGATCTTTGTGAAATTTACAGGGATTGTTATACAGCTTTGTTTGGAGAAATAGTTGAATAATGGTTGGCGAAGATCCGTTCAATCGTTTGTTTGTTTGATTACCTTTTTTTCTTGGCAACGTAACCCAAAAGCTTATATGAAAAAATCTTCATGAAATTTGCTGAAAATGTTTGGAATGTTACTAGGATCAAATGGCCAAATTTTTGCCACGATCTACTCGTCTGTTTGTTTCCATGTTTGTTTTTTCTGTTGGTCAGTAACATAACCCAAAAGCTATTAATGAATATATTATATAATTAACATGAAATATTAGGAATATCAAGAGAGACAAGTGAACAAGCTATGGTGATGATCTGTTCGTCCGTTTGTGTGTTTATCTCTCTGTTTAACTTTCCGTTTCTCAGAATTTAACTTTAAAACTTTAAAAATTATAGACGGATCTTCAACAAATTTACAGGCACTACTAGGAATATTGCTCGGATTTGTTGAGCAAATTTTGATGACGGCCAAAAAGAAATCCAAGTTTCAGGACCAATTTGAATTTTCGTCAACATTTCATTGCTTGTCGGATTCATGCGCTCTCAGAGTGCTTCTGTTAATGTTGTTATTATCATCGATGCTATTACAGTATATTGAGTATATTGCTTGTGGTTCTATCCATGATGTAAGTTTATTTATCCAATCAGTCCGTCTGCGCGTTACGCTTCCTGTATTAGATGTGTAAACACCAGGGTATCGTTGATGCGGCTTCGATCGGAAATGACAGAATGCGTGCTGTAAGAACCTACTTCTCACGGTTAAATAGATTTGCTGCATTACTAAAAGATCTTTCTCACCTAATGTATCTAATGCGAGTTCAAGCATGACTGAAGAACGATGTTTCTGTCTTTGGTATTTCCGTGCAGGTTCCGGCAACCTAATACTACTTTCTCATATACAGCAATGTACAGTACTTGTGCAGTAGGCTCGGTGCCAGTTAACGACGTTACTAGGCGCAAGCAGCCTAGAGTCAACTTAACTAATAGTACAACGTAGTCGAGGCCGTGACTTCAGTATGACGCCTTTCACAGTCGTGCTCTAATTAGGAAAATATTATTCTTTGTGGATAAACTACTCATAATTAGGAGCCATAATTGAAAGTTCACCATTGGCACATATTATGGTGTAAAAATTGTAGCAGGAGCTGAGATTTTTTATAATTCTTTATGCACTTGAATGTTGCACAAGGTAAAGCCGAGTCGCAGCAAAATAAACGGATTAATGAAGTTGGCTGTAGGTTGCTAGCACTAACAAAAGTCGTTACAGGGGCACCGGGTTACCTACTTACCTACATAGGTTCACGCTTGGGCCTTACCACCACACAAGTAGTACTTCCTGCACGTCTACGACCCTGCAGTATTTTTTTGACCTTGCCTTATCCAATCAAAAAATATAGGCTAACAGTCGACAGTATCTGCATGGTACCTTCTCTTATAATTGACCTCTGAGACAACGGACTGTGAAACTGAATTGGCGTAGTAGAGGAATGTAATAAACACGAATATATTCACATTTTATTCAAAAATTATCTCTGATATACAGTTGATATTAATTTACATTGATATGCTGCAATGAAACTAAGAAATATACCTATTTTATGTTATATCTATGTACAGTCAATCCACTAAAGAAATTGTAAGTGCAGTAGGAGTATGTGGAACAGAAACGAAAAAGAGGCCTAGAAAATATATAGAAAAGAAATAGAATAAAAATAAAATAACATAAAAAGAAGCAGAAAAAGTAACTAGCAAAAAGTGAGAGTGAAAAAACTCATGACGGATGAACAAGGGATGTAGTGCACATGATTGTCAATTTGGAAGGACACCAAAGTCTACGTGCAGTACCGCGAGCAAGGCTGAGATTTTACCATTGTAACGCTGCAAAAACCAACTAAAATGTCTGCTACTCGTACAAATAGAATGATTAGTATTTCGTTTATGAAGCACGTCGTTCCTTGCTGAGTTAGTACATACTGTGCAGTTTTATCGACTTTACTAGTAATGTTATTACTACAGGTAGTTATGTAGGAGAGTTTAATTAGTTACTACTGGAAACTGGTTGGATATTGTATGGCTTCAAGATAATCTCTGGTAAAAATAGACTTTATTTCACTAAGAATGAAAATACCTGAAATGATACAGACATGAAGTCAGTACGGTTACAAACTATAAAAAGCAGTAGTACTTAAAAGATACCCGCACTGCAGACCACATCAAGTACCCAGTTACAATCGGTGGCGGCGCAACAAAGAATGCGATCCTAGTTTCAATTACCACAGTCGCCGTAGGCGGAAAAACGTTAGTTATCTCCAATAACACCATCTGTGTTCAATAGAGTGCGCTTACAAATCCAAATGCAATGATCATAAGTAAACTGAACTCAACCTAACTACCGTAATATTTTTTGTTTGCTGCAGAACTGATGGCGGAGTTGGTCTCTGAACCGTTTTCGCTTTAGTCTTCTCTTGTTCATAATAAAATTCTAAGGACAGGCTGAAATCGTTCCTAGCCTTATTCTTCGCTTTAAATTCTTCATTATAAGCTATGCGTTTGCGACAGAGTGAAAGCTTTCAAAAGTTAAAGTCTATTTTGGATGTTCCGAAAGTCTGTTTTGGATGTTAAATGGTGGGAACAGGGTCAGAATGAAATAACATTGCTTTTCCTATACAAATAACACAATTTTACAGGTTCAGTGCGTTCTACTTCATGCACTGAAAACTTAACTTTTCAAGAACAAAATATAAAACTTTCATATGTGTGTGTCCAAGATAGGCTAAGGTACCTTTCACAACCTTGAAAATTAGAAAAACGAGATATACAATTGATTCATTTAGTCGGTATGCATATTGACCAGTAATAGTGATAATAGATTAAATGACAATGTGAGTTTCCCATTAAAATGCTTGTCCATAATTGCATGTTTTAATATATGCATATAAATTCACTGCTTAACTCTGAAGAAATTTGCCGAGCTGACTTTGATGCTTTAGTCTTTTCACAGAGCAGCAAGTATAGGGTAATTATGCGTTAATTTCCATCGGTTTACTTAGCTTTCTTCAAATGTTTTTCTATTTGATGGCTGGATGGCACCGCTCGATACATCCATCCTTATTAACGTTCCTTGCGCTAATTAGGCCTAATATGTATTTAACGTAGCAAATTTGTGCTTCCTGCTCAAATCAGTTATAGCGTTAACATAAAATATTGACACTTGTTTTGTACTTTCAGCCATCTATCAACGACAGGGATTATTATATTCGGATACGTTTCAGATTATGTAATGCTATTTCTGTGAAACATCGCATTTAATTGGAACGTTAAAGGATTGACTACTTTTATTTTTCCTCCAGGCATGTAGTAATAGTTATTTGATTTATCAGCTTTTAATTAAAACATTAACGGGTTAACTATTTTTGTTTTTTTCTCCAGGCACGTAGCAATTTTACTTGTCTGCCAATGCCATCAGTAATACTTCTTCCATGACGTCCATAAGCCTGTCGCTTTTTGGTGGGTAGGAATTATTTCCTATATTAAACAGGTTAAGCTACATACCTAGATTAACAACCAATGTGCCGCTAGGCTAATATGCTTGTAGTATGCTACCAAATCAGTAACCACTAAAGCTGTTAAGTAGAAAAAAATATGCTTGTAGTTTTCTATTACTGGAGACAAAAGGAGTTTATATGATGTGGAACGTTCAAGATGTTTCGTTCTCTATAAGACTAAGCTTTGGAATATATTTTCCGGTATTCTGTTTAATTTTAATGAAAAATAAGGTAGCTCATAACTTAGAAAAAAAGGATAAATATTCGTTGATGATGGAACATCCCTGTAATCACCTCCTCGTCTCAGAAGTATCGTTACAAAAAAAAAAAAATATTCGTGAGAGTAAATATGCATTACGAGTGCATCTATTGAATACTTATAACTAAAAATTTCCAACCTAGAAAAAGAAATTCCATGAAACTTGATGGCCTTTAACGACGACTTCTTATAAAACTTTCGGAACGGAAATTATTTTCCGCCCCATGTTGACATCTAGACGGGCGAAAGCTTAGGTGTCTCTGTGCTTTCTTGTAGGGAGCGTAATGTGCAACCTTCTTATGAGTTAAGATACAAATTTGTACAACAACTTGTTTCGTTTTGTCTTTCTTTCCCTCGGTCGATCTTGCTGGGCCCGTAAAGTGGCGGAATCCATCCAGTGGTAAAATAAATCTTGTCCAACGTTGTAAACTCATTTGCCAACCGCTCGTGTTCCCATGTTAGTAAAGGCAATTCAACATCTCAATGTCCAGCACCTTTCACATGGTAAGCACAGCATCCTTATTATATAAATGGTAAATAAATTTTCGCTCTTTGTTGGTGACATCACCACAAGAGAAGTCAAAAGGGCCATTTCTACCGAAGTCCCGGCCAGCGAACAGAGAGGCTTGTGGCCAGGTCCATGGCCCTGCCTTGAAGAATGGATAGGTATGAAGAATGGATAGGTATGAAGAATGGATAGGTATGAAGAATGGATAGGTATGAAGAAAAAACATAGGGAAATGAGGGACGGAATATCAGGGACAAAGACAAGGACAAATCATTTTGAGAAGCTAGAATATTCTTGAGTATTCACGAAACAATAATTAAAACGCTAAGAAATATCAAACCCCGCACACAACACAATAATATCATTAATGCAATTATGTTACTTAATCTCATGTAAACTAAGCCTTCAAAGCTAAGCCTTTTTAAGTTAAATTATTTACCATATTTTTCAGGCATTCACATTTCTTAAGTAAAAATGTGTCATCATGTGAATGCATGTAGAGAAAAAAAAAATGTTTTATTTTTTCAAAAAACATATGAACATCACGCAAAAGTTTGCGAATGCGCATGGAAATGATTTGCAAATAATGAAGTGTTGCATTAAAAAAACTAGAAATGCACAGAAATCATTTGAAATATCTATACCACACAAGCTCCTAGAGGTGTAAATAGAAATAATTTAAAAATCAAGAATTACATTTCCTAAAAAGGTACCCAATTCAGGAACCTGTAAATATTAGGAAAAATCCAATGCGACACTTTCTACTGAAAACATGTATTTGCAGATGACGAGTGTATGTAGGTGTGTTTGAAAATTTTTCAGAAAATCACGTGTCACATGCCTGGATAAAACATATACACATGATACAAGTGACAACATTTATGCAACAGATAAAATTACGAATATCTATCTCTTTACAACATTAGGTAATTAATAATGTGCATTGGATTGAATACCGCCTGCTGTAGAAAAATAATCTATTTTAACGAAGCCCCAATATAGCGTATATGTACAGCACCATATTGTCTATGTCTCAGTATATACAATAGAATAAACAGTATTGAGACATATTAATTACATACAAACCTATTAATAACAGATAAGCACATTTGGAGGCGAAGTAATATTCATAACCAGGAAAATTCATTACATACCATGAAAATGTATTGAGAGAAAGAAGTCATAAACTATTGCGTAAATACTCATTGATTTTCAAACAATCTAAATAGACTGCCAAACAAAATTTAGACACGCAATTGCCATTGTAGGCCACTGCTGAGTGGGGCGGTAATTAAAATCCCAAGCATAAAACTTGTCATACTGGGCTGGCTAATAGTGCCCAAGTTCTAATTGAAGTTGAAGCCGATCGAGCGGGAGTGAGGTTGGGCGAAAGATGCGGCCATAATTGACTACGGGCTCGGTAAACTGCTTGAAATTTCACTTTGCAGTAACTGTGTCATTAACGAGTAAGACCTGCAGTACCGAGCCTGTTACTTACTGGAACAAGAGATCAATGTTGCTTACAAACATAGACAAATTGTGGCAATTGCATCTTCTATGAATTTTCTTATTTGGCCGTCTGTGCTTTACATTTCGTTCTAAAGATGCCGTTATATCAAAGTATATATATAAAGAGTGTTCCTAAATTCTTTTCACAAAATGAAACTATAGGTTCCTTACAATAAACCATATTTTACTCTATCGATGCATATCCGAAAATGTCTACTTTTAAAGGTACGTACGTTGACTTAAAGTTCAAAAGGGCTATTCACTTAATCGGCGGACAACAGCACTATGTCGGCGCCTTCGCGCATGCATTGCTGCTGATGCAAAGAATTTTGAACGATTTCTGTAACTATGTAGCATATGAACTCCTGGATTCCTTAACATAAACAGAGTCTGACAGCGATTGTTCATTTACTCTATAACATTCGCCGATTCTGGGCTAGGTTTCACATTAACATAACGTACCTTCAAACGTAAACATTTAGACATTTTCGGATATGCATCAATAGAGTAAAATATGGTTATTTTATCGTAAGGAACCTATACTTTCACTTCGTGGAAAGAATTTAGGAACACTTGGTATGTATGGAAACCTTTTGCTGAAATAACAGTCGAGTTTATGACAAAACTCTGGTTATAATAATTGTAAATGAGACTATTCCATTATCGATTTTTGCTCATGCACATGCATGTAGATGACCGCCCTAACTATCCATTGTTACTCTTTTAACCTTAAATGCGTTGCTTTAGTTCCCAGCTCTCTTATCTAAGTTTGTGTCACCATCATATTGATATTGGTGCAATAAGTTCTGGGCACTTCCATAGGTGCCCCATTTTTCAGTATAGCAGTTCAATTAACTACAATTTTTCAGTTTTTTTTTCATAAAATCTGGCCCAACGTGAGGGCGAACTGGAAGAAGATACATAGTTGAAGATGTTCAATCCTGCTTTATTAGATCTACAGTTTGATAATTTTCTATTGAAAATGTTCATTAAAAAACGCTCCCCATCTTTGCAGTTGGCTTAGTGAATAAAACATTTACGCGTGTTTTGGGAACACCCTGTATTTGCAATGCAATTTTATTCAAACTCTGCATGCATGTTGTTGGATATTCCCTAAACTGTATTTATCCTAACTTTCTGCAAATTGTGTTCACATAAGTCACGAAACACCAATCACTTACATGAGCATTAATAACATGTCATTTCAATGTCTAACTGTCCTATAATTCATTGTTAACAGAGTGCAGAACGAACCCGAGAATGATATATGAACAAGTGCGGATTAGATCATATAACTTTATGTATTTCTTGCAGCACACTATCTACGTTTTTAAAAGTCTCATAGCACCTTATTTGCTGTCAATCATTTTAGCACCATATCTGAGCTGCAAGAAATTTTCTACTTTATCTGCGCTCTCAATCATTTTGTAATGCCTTACATTATGCTTTCAAATCTTTTGTAACACTTCTCTGTGTTTTCAATATTTTTATGGCACCTCATTCGTGCCTTCAAGTATTTAGCTCAGTATATGTGCTCCAAGTTTATTTCTAGCACCGTATCTGTGATTTCAGTTTCTCAACACACATTATCCGTGCCTTAAGCGATTGTATTGTAGCACCGTATCTGAGCTATCCATTTCTGTAACCTTGTTTTTTTATTTTAGTTTTAACGTGTACCACGACAATCTACGATTGACATCCTCTCCGTGTTATAATTTGACACTTTTGCTCATATAAACGTCTGGAAAGATAGAAAAATGCGTGTTGTGTCAAACACTGAAAGCTTAACTGTGTTAATGAATTTGGCCTATGATAAAATGCTAAGAAACATAGTTTCATAAACACACTGCAGATGACGCAAAGTGACGGAAATGTGAATTTTACCTATTCTGAAATATAAAATAAGCGGTGTCAAGAAAATGAGTAATATACATTGGCGGAAATGCGTGAATGAGAATTTGGCTTATAATAAAATGTTACAATGGGTAGTACCAAGAATATGAATAACACGCATAAAGACGGAAATACGTGAATGTAACTTTGGCCTGTAATGAATGTTATAATAAATTAGATTAGATAGCTTACAGATGACGGCCCTTCAGACCCATTTCCGGCGAGGAGCTGAGATTCACGGCCTGGCCCTCTATGAGCTACTGCCGTTATGCAACATACATCAAATGTCAAAGGGAAAACCTCTGAAAAGAGGGTGACGTAGTCCTTGTGATTAATTGCAGCATATCCCCGGTGGTTCTGGATGATGTTAGAACAAAGTGGTCTTTAGAGAATTTAGGCGTTAGGAGTTTATAAATCCCGGAGGATGATTTCTAAGTTGTGGATGGCGTTACCTCCAACGCGGTCTCTACTTCGTCGACGTCCAAGGGGAGTCTGTCCCAAATGTTCACTATGAAGTAGGGAAAAACTGGTGACTTTGCGTAGTTCTTCGATGTTGATGTTTGAGTAGTTGTCCGTTGTTTCGGAGGTGATCATCAACGTCTCTGTCGTAGAGTCCCATTGTTAAGTAATCCCTTAGGGTCACGTTCGCGAGTGTTAAATTTTATGAAAATTTTTTTATGTTTAGAGACAGACTAAGGGTTTTGAGCAGAGTCGCTGTGATGACTGGAGCTATTTCACGCAAAATACCAAAAGAAATATGATTTAGGCCAGCAGACTCGTACACATCCTGGTGGAGTAGTTTTCGAAGGTTCTCATGCTCCGTAAAAACACATACGTCTATGGGAGCTACTTTCATCGGTACTAGTTCCGAATATTTTTGCATCTTCAATGATTAACATTGGAGGTGATATATTCGTTCAAGATTGTAGCTTTTTCTTTTCGGTCATTGGTGATTTCATCATCGGGTCTTTTCAATAGGTTTTTATCACTCAGTCGTCTTTCTTTTATGTAGTTGGTGTCATGAACAGGAATAACATATAATTACATGTAATTTCCTATTGAAAGTAAGTTTATGTGTTTATTATCTAACATTGTTGTGGTACAGGTAATGAATTATATGTACATTTGGAGCGCAGTTATCCTTAATGGACTACTACACCAAATTCAACATATGGAGAGTGTGACAGCACAACTAGGCCCTAAGTGGTGACAAAGTCTGTTTTTGACCCCAAGCTGCTTGTATAGGGTGCAGAAGCTCCACATATGGCTCGAGAGTGAAGATTTTAGTATCTACTTTCGTCTGTACTTTATGTGATGAAAATTGAAACTAAACAATTAAGGATTTCAGCAGTGCTACGCCTTTAATAATAATGTCTTCCCTATAAATCTTAACCAATTAGCAGTAATGCAATCCGAAAACCCTATAATGTTAACAAATTGATCATACAGTGGCTTGCTTACACGCACACACACACACACAAAAAGACACATACAACTGTAAAAATAGAACTAACGAGTGTAAGTAACATCTTAGCTGGAAAAAAAATGGGACATACCTAACAACAATATTAACCGTTTGACGTACTAGCAGAGGTAACTCGTCTGTTTTGTTTTCCAGATTGTGGATGTTTAACATAATTGGTGTTAATTATCAATAATTTTAGATACTTTGGAGGATTTCGGACGAGCTCCACGTCGTGCGATGCACGCCCCTCCCCCCCCCCCACGGATACGGGGGCCCTTCCTATACGTTCGCCCCAACTGGCAGTGATAGTTGATGCCTTGGATGCCATATTTCGATTCGTAATATGGTGTTTGCAACAGTTGTACTACCTTAAAGATAACTAGAGGACTCTGAGAGCTTATACCTCCGCCAGGCAAATCAACGTTAATGAAAAATTCAAGTTTCTTTTCAAAGTATGAAATTTTGTTTAACAGCACCGAAAGTTTGTCATTGATTCACGCCTTTTAACAGTAATAACAGCTTCAGTAATTTCCTTAAGGACATCCGTTTATAACTTTCGACTTATCTTGCTGACAAATATTCTGACGAAGCATTAGTCAACTATACAAACAGATCAGCCGATCATCATCAAAATTTGATCATTTACTCTTTCCAAACAACTCATGTAAATTTTATGAAAATCCGTTCATAACTTGTGGGTTATTTTGCTAATAAACATAAAATCAATCAGAGTCAAGCGACCGTACATATCATCACAAAAATTTGATCATTTACTCTTCATGATACACTGTACCTAGTAACTCATGTAGATTTCATAAAAATCCGTCCAAAACTCATTGAGCTATGGTAGTCAGGAAAAAGAGGGAAACCAACAAACGGTTAACGGATCTTCTCCAAAAGTTAACCATTTGTCACTTTAACTTGCCTAACAATCTCTGTAAATTTTGTAAAGATTCGTTCATAACTCTTTGAGTTATCTTAGTGATAGAGAAACACACAAACTCTACAAAAACATAAACTCCCTGGCGGAGGTAATTACGATAATATGATGTGTGCATAACATGGTGTTCACATAATACCTATCGTTCACATAATGAGGTGTTGTACTATTTTTAAGATAAGCATGAACAAATATTGTTGAAGTTAGAACATGGTTACCAAGGCTTCAGGTAGCCTTTCTCATACATCAAACTCATTTTATGTTTTTTGTTGACACTGACAATTTATTGAAATCAAATTAAAATTTTAGATTCGTTAAAGTGTTTGTTGGGATTAAATTCAAGCAACCAATTAAGCTTACTGTGTAGCTATTTGATTTCAAGCGCGTTCTTGGTCAGAAAGTATTAGGACATATAAGGCTATATATGTACATTGTCTAAATTCGAAAATGCTTTATTGCCCTTGATATCTCGGAACTACGATGTTTACATCTCATGGTCTAGTACCTCTATAAGATGGCAACTTTTCTCAAATACCTGCAATCCGGCGGTATCTCTTATTTCAACAGGCACATGATTCCTTATTTTGATCGATTGCGCATAAGAGGAACTAAAGCATTTGGTTTCGTTTTATAATAATTGGTGCATTCAACAATGGATTCTCCTTCGAGCGAGAGCCAAATGCTCAATCTCCAATGCTCTAAACATCTTCACTAATAACTGACGGCGCTACTGGACATAGAACTCGCAAAATTTACTACACGAGGAAAACTTGTAGATTTGATCCAATGTTTACATGTTCTCGGTACATATGTGCGAATACGGGGTAAAGTTTGTACCAGTCAAGAGTTTGATGCAACGGTTTCGTAGGGCTGTGAATTCTTACAGAAGTTATTTACGAGCACAGACATGATACTTTCAAATATCTAGCTCAGAAAGGGTGTAAGAGAATGTCACTCTATGTAAATATAGGACAAATTTGTGCAATTTTAAAGCACTTTGGGAATTCATCCAGAACAAAGAAATAATTAATCAGATAGAAAAGGCAGAAAGAAGTTCTACAATTTTTTTAAAGAGGGAAGGAATACAGTTGATGGCCCAATTTTTAATAGGAAATCACTGTATTATTCTGTATACTTCTCCAGTGTCCGTACTGCAGCAAAAAAAAAAAAAAGAATTCGTCTACCTAGTCTTGTTGTCTATAGGATATTTTCTTACTTTGGGGAGTTTGTGCGTCCATGGTGCTGAGCATCTCATGTAATGTAGGAATTCATGACCCTGTGACATCAATTGCAATAAAGTAAGATTTTCGGCATGGTTGATCGTGATCAGAATTTCAGAGCAACGTCGCAGTTCATAACAAAGATCACACAATTCCTAAAACTTGAGTAAACAACACAAGCACAATGCTGTGCTCTGACCTGCTTATAAAAAGCACGTTTCTTCTTGATGACTTTCTTCACTTGGGAGAAGAGCTATGGCCTGTGCGACCTATCATTTATTATTTATATATTTAGTGGAAATGTCTCATCACAGATATCCTAAATATTATGATCAAAGACCGCACATATTTCATGGGCACTCAGCTCTTAGAGACAAACTTGAAATCTTTAATGTATGTTAGCTGTAAGAAAGAACACTCAGGGGGCTGCTCCCTGCAGTGCATCTATATGAGAAAAAATGATATAATATTATTGTTATTATTTCTAGGTGAAAAAAGTTATTACAGGTCGTAGCAAACACTTCATGTTGGTCACAATGCGTATTTATTATGGAGAATGCTTGTGGCCTGGTCACGATAGCTCATATTTTTTCACTATAAACATGTTAAACTGGTAGCTATATATCTCCTATTTTTTGCGAGGAAAACAACTTTTACTAATCACAGAACTTTATATTTTTCTAGAGGAAAAAACTTTTTACCACTGCAATAACTCACGTTCTTTCTATGGCAATGCCACACGGTCACAATACCTCATATTCATACTCATAGAAATAGTTTTCTTGGGGTAAATTTTTCTCATGGGAAACACTTATTGCTTGCCACAAGACTTTATTATTTTCCCGCGAAAAAACATGTATTACATGTCATAATACCTCATATTTTCCTTGGGGAAAGCAGTTTTATTACTTCACAATACCTTATGTTTTTCTCGTGGACAATATTCATTACTTGTCATATAACCCCATATTTTATCATGAAAAATATATTTTCTTGCACACAGTGAATGAGTCTTTTGAAATGACCAACAACAGCATCATCCATTATTGCTTTAAGGAAGTAATGCCCTTGCTAGCTATTTCACTCGAACTTTTTCTCCATACGTATATTACGCAATAGCAAATTTTCTCCCGCAAAATACTTCTTATTCGTAACATTAGCACATTTGCATACTAGTCACTCAAAATAAACAGCGGATACCAACATATTAGGGCTGGGTACGAGAGATACCGTCAAAAGTTTCAGAAAAAGAACCGTGTTTCTTCCACTAATCTATAACATTAATAGCGTTGTTCTTACGTTCCTTCGTGTGTTACGCTCTTCATCAGTAACAGATAGCAGGAAATTCTATCCATGATACGGAAGATAAAGTCGAGCTCGATTGCATAAACGTGCACTTTAAACTTAAAGGTGATACGGGCAATACAAGTGGACAATACGTCACATATATATTTCTCTTGCGTACAGGCAGTGTTGAATATAGCTTTCAAAGCAAAGGAGCTGGTGATGGTGACCCACACGGCCAGGAGTGAACGAGGACAAATAGCGCGTTGTCTATGACCAGCTAAATAACACTTGACTTCCGCGAAAAAAAAAAAAATGGTGATAATGATCCAACGAGTCACGTGTAGATTACTATACTATAAAACTTGAAAATATTCGTTCAATACTGTTGAATATTCAGGGGTCCAACCTGAAAGGCCCCACCATACCGTGAAATTTTCACCGGTGCAGCTATTAAAAACTTATCGTTGCACAATGGAATTATTGTAATTATTTGGGTATTATTATTGTTTTAATCATTGTCATAATTTTTATTTAGTATACCCCAAACAAAGTAGCTACTAAGTAAGCTCAGGACCCTCGATGTGCTTCTAAGATGAATCACTGAAAACCCCAGGCGTTGCATCTTTTAGGGCTTGCAGATCCCCAAGCCAAACTCGGATCTCAGTGCCACCATCCGTTACAAGAAGAAATAAGTGTAATGAATTCACTTTTATAAATATCACTGTGGTATGCTGTACTGGAAAGAGTGATGGTTTTTGCCTTTAGGTTTAGAGCCCATATTCTTCCCCGTGCCACTTTTGTTCTGCTCTTGGTCGACTGCAGCCGTACACTCCTTTGGGCAGCAGCAGCACGAACCAGTGCATGTGGGCTTCATCGCTAGGGTGTACGGTCGAGGTGAATTTACTTTTGCCATTTGTCCTGGAAGATCTCTATACCCTGTCATTGCCCGTCTTTCCGGACTTCTTCCCAGGTGCGATGAAATGGCCATCCTTCGACGGTTTGGATACCTGTATCGCGGACAAAGAGACTTCAGGAGCAAATTTACTGCGTGATGATTTGATCAGGAGGGTTCCCAAGAAGAGATAAACTTTATTAACTCATCGAGTTTTTTTCTTAAAAAAAAATTACAAAACACGTTTACTGCCACGTGTGTCAATCTCTGACGAGTTAAGTCAGACAATGTTCTCTGCAGCTGTATGTAGTATTTGCGTAAAGATTACAAAGAATAAGCGATCAGTGTTTTAAGGTGGGGAATGCGTTGAAGCCGGCAATGCTTGTGATTTTGCTGTATTTGAAGCGATCAATAAGGATTGAGAAACGATAATGGAATTCTTATTAGAAATGCTACTGGCTGTGCTTTTGATACTACTCGTTTTACTACCTACTTTATTACTATCCCTGGTGCTAGTACCGTTACTAAGAGGGGAGCCCTCTGCTGTACTATTGCTGTTGATATCATTACTGGCTGTGGTGTGGGTGGAAGATGCCGACGTGGTAGACGGCGACTCTGGTTTAGACGCAGAACTGGAACCATTACTGCTGGTACTGTTGGAATTAGTGGTAGTCGTGGAATCTGAATCGTTGCTATTTTCGTTTGCTGCTGGCGTCGGAGTATCCGGAGCAACCAGCCCCTCTTTGAGCCTCTTCTTCTGTTTCATTCGTCTATTTTGAAACCAAATTTTAACTTGCGTCTCGTTGAGTTGAAGGGCCGAGGCAATTTCTATCCGTCTCGCTCTCGTTAGGTATTTGTTGAAGTGAAATTCCTTCTCGAGTTCTGTTAGTTGTTTGGTACTGAAGTTCGTCCGACCGGTGCCGCCAGCAAACGCGCCATACTCGCTCTTCGGGGCTGCAAAGAGAAGAAATCAGAATGAAAGCATGTAATTAAAAAATTGATCTTTATTGTTATCACTAGAACAAGTGGAGAAATTAAAGATATTTTTACAAAGAGAATGTATTCCGTAGTTTTGACGTAATCGTAATAGTTCAAGCTTTCGACTCATCAGGAATCGTCATCAGTAAATTTGCTTGTAGAGAAATTTTGAAACTGCTGAAGTAAAGACTATCTTGGAAGTACCATATGAAAAAAGGTGACCAAAAAAGTTCTGTCGGTTCGTAATAAAAAACGTTCACAGTAAGTGTACTATATATTTAGTCTTTGAAGTAATCGCCAGCGGCATTCAAGCGCTTTCTGCCAGCGTATTTCCAGTTTTTCAATCCCCATGCGGTAAAGCTCGGAGGTTTTGGATGCAAAGAAGTCCGTGAGGGCTTGGCGCAAGTCTGCTTCACTGGTGAAGGATTTACCACAAAGATGACTATATCCAGGGAGTGGACGAGGTGGTAATCGGATGGCGCAAGGTCAGGTGAATAAGGTGGGTGGCACAAAGTCTCCCACCCAAGTCGCTGTATGGTATCCCTGACCACTCGCGTGGCATGCGGTCTGGCGTGGTCATGGATGAAAACACAACTTTGCGATTCACCAGCGCTGACTCCTCCTGGCGCAATGTCTGTTCTGCACGCTCCAATTGCTGCGAGTACAGGTCTGCAGTGACCGTTTGGCCCATAGGTAGCAGTTCATTATGAACCACTTGACGACCTGTCCACTAGACACAAAGCATTATCTTATGTGGGTGCATAGGCGGTCTTGCGGTGTTAGGGACAGCATCCTCGGGCGACACCCAATGTTTGAAACGCTTGGGAGTTGTTACTTTTGGCTATCCAGTTTTGAAAATATTTGCTAAACGCACTGGGGACCTACTTTCACTTCATTCAATAGATAATCTAAAACGGACAGAACTTTTTTGATTACCTTATACAAGAGTAAAAAGAATATTTTCAGATTATTTTGCAATAAGATGATCATTTAGCGTTGCATACAACACTCTCCGAAATCATGAAAAGTACCAGTCATGCCCCATATGATAATAATGTAAGGTTTGTTCTATGGTCTCTCCGTTTCCATGTGAAGGATTGGATGGAAAAAAAGAGTCGCTGTCTTATAAAATATTCGCATTCTAAGCTTTGAAGGCGTCTAAAGCATTTACACTGGTAGCATAGATACCACACAGTGTTTACTTCCCACAGCGGATATTACATAAGCTTCATTCCTATGGGATTATTATGAAATAATTATGTGATGAAATAATTATTTTCTGCCGTCGTACGACTACAGCGGAGGCCACTATCAATTTGGTGGGAGTAAGCTTAGGACACTTAAATATTTCTTAATAACTTTTTAAATATTGCTTCTAGATCATTTAAATGTCCGTGGAAGATAGATTATTGTAGGTAGATTATTCCTATCTAAATTAAATTAATTAATTTTACAGTTAACATCACATAACAGTAGTTTCATATATGCTTTGAAGAAAATGGCCCCACCCAAATGTAATTGGCGTATGCTCAGATAATCGTTACATTTTATTACGCACTTATCATCCACACTAATCACAGACTAAACAAGACGCGTAGCTTCTAAGCGCGCCTTAACTTTTCCTCAAGATCCACGTGACGTCATCAACAGCTCCTGTCTCACTGAGCCGTCAGCCTTGTTGCCACCGACCAATGAACAATACGGGTTTTAGTTTAGAATATTGGCGAAGAAAATTTGCGTGTGCTTGTTTGCATCAATAATTCGTAGTTATGGCGATGCAGTGTACAGAGGCATCTCCAGCAGCGTGAAATTTCGTTGAAATTTGAAACAGTTGAAACTATTGCTTTTTGTCTATAGCAAGAATGTTGCTTGCTCAGTGAGATAATAATGACGTCATTACAGTCTCGATGAACATTTTGATAGTTGTGCGTTTGTGTGGCTGTTGCCGTAGACGATTTCCTATAACTAGAATGATATCTCTATTGCTTAGAACTAGAAAATATGACATAGTAAACGGCAGATTTAAGTGTGGAAATGCATTGCAGATACTTTACGTCTTAGAAACTTGAAAAAGTAGCTGGATGACCCATTATGAAGGCATTATTGAGAAAGCCTTGTGGCTATTCTGTTACTGTAGCCCGTGCTATCGAGTCATTTATTTGTGAATAACAAAAGTTCGCACCGTTGGAGGTAGCTATAAGAATCTACTTCCTGTTTACATACTTGCAATATTAACAAATAAATGACAACTCTGAGGTCATCATTAAAAGAAATTTTCGTACGAAACTATTGAAGAATTAGCTGTGTCTCCTTTTCTGTGCAGTTACTGCCGAGGAAAAATGCCTCATTATAGTAGTACTGAACATTGGCAACATAAACGGCTTTGAGATCATTACCTCCGCCTAGTAGGTTATGTTTTCATCGAGTTTGTCTGTAGGGATTATTAGGTATGTTAGGAGAAACATAATTAGCTTTTGGTGAAGATCTGTTCATCCGTTTGTTTGTCTGCCTCATGTTTTCTAAAGCCATAACTCAAAAAGTTATGGACGAATTTTTATGAAATATTTGCATGCGTTGTTAGCTATATTACAAAGAGTAAAGGAACAAATTTTCGTAACGATTTATCTATTCGTTTGTTTGTCTCTGTCTTTTATTTCATGCTTGATGCCAAAATAACGCACAAAAAAGTTATGAACAGATCTTTATGAAATTTACAGGAATTGTTAGTAATGTTGATATACATAAATTATTAAATTTTGGTGATGGCCAGTTGGTCTGCTTGACTACTATTTGACAGAATGTTTGTTGGCACCATAACTCAAAAAGTTATGAACGGATCTTCAACAAAATTACAGAGGCTGTTATTACCGTCAATGGAACAAAAATAGTTATATTTTGGTATTGATACGAGCAAAATCTCAGTTTAAGAACCAATTTCAATTGTTAATTACCTTTGCCTTATTTGGCGAGGGTATGCGCTCTCAGAGTGCTCTAGTTGTATTTAGTCCACCCATTCGCTATTACAATATATATTATTACTGTACTTGTCCCTCCGTTAGTTAGTAAGTTAGTACGACCATGGCGCTTTCATCAGTAATAGATAGGGGAAAATTAGGGCATCTTTGAAGTATCCTTGATACGACTTGGGATGGGATCCATAGGAGAAGGAGTCAAGTTCAAATTTAAGCTGCTACCAAGGAGCTTCTTTAGGGAGGAGCAGGCCCAAGCACTCTCTGGACGAGTTAACACATGGCTTTGTCACGTGATCGAAGCTGGCGTTTGGAGTCCTTAAAGTGGCTGAAGTGGCAGTGGTCAGCACATATAATTAAGGAAGATACAGACAGGCAGTTCTTCAATATTTTTGCAAAGACAATCGTGTCTGAAGATTTATAATCCAGTGCTCACCCTGTTACTTTCATCATCAGATGGTATACAGGATAACGAGTTTCCTTTACATACTTCCATCCGCTCAGAATTTCGTCAATGGTTAATGGCTTTAAAAATTTGAGCTCAGGTCTCCTTCCTATATAGGCTGCGTGAGGCAATACCGCCCTCCGATTGAATAAGCCACTCAGCCAGTTTAATCGAAAAGTTTACTCGCAACGCTCCCGTAGGATAAATAGGGAGGGTGCGCTCCTCTCTATTAGAACCTTCTTGGCTGCTACTGCCCCCAGGTCTTAGGAAGAAGATTCACTGCCTGACTTAAAACATTTTTTATCCTTCGTATGCAGGATACGGGTCCGAGGGCATCAGAATTGAGGAACGATGCTTGTGTTCCATTAAAATTTCCACGGATTCTAGCAAGTGTATCAAATTTTTTACTACCAATTTAGTGGAACAGAAGTCCGTTGGTGTAAATAACGCTCACTGAGGAAATTTCTTGTAGCCCATGCATTCAGCGCTGGAAATGTTGCGATTTTACAACTAAATATTGTTAATTTTTAATAGCATTCTCACCAAAAGTGGGAAAATTGTATCGATTCTAATCATTTAAAGCCAATTTACTTCTTAAACTAATTTAACACTATAGGTAAGTGCCTGGTAAGTAGTGTATAATGATGCGAAATGCTACTTCGTGACCTTTCATCCTCGCGACCTTGCGCGTGACCTTGACCTTCCGGTTTAGGACGGCCAATGCACTTTCGGTGTAGCGGGGGTTGGGGGGGGGCGCGAACCGACGAAAGTGGGCGGGACCTGGGAAACCGGAAGCAGGCGGGGCTGTTGCGAATATTGTGCTCTATGTATATTTATATTCTTAATTAATTAACACTGCAGGGTATTCAACAGCGATAAATTATTCTCTTTTTCTTCATTACTATGAATTTATTTCTCATATACAAGGTGCAGTAAAATTTTATTTTTACAAGTATTTTGAACAAACTTTTCAAAAGTATCTTCCTTTCTTTAAGCGAACGCGAGTATTAAACTCTAAAACATTTAGGCTTTAGAGCAGCCTATGACAGTAAGACATATGACAACAACGCAGCTGCTCGCTAGCTGGTATTAGAATGAGCGAGATAAGCGATCGCTTTGTATACAACAGTTTCACGGCGAACAACCGGAGACTGTGAAACCTTTATTATTTTGGTGGAAACTCTTGAGAGCGAGGGCAAGGTTCAAAATCT
>LQNS02276924.1:28067903-28093091 GCA_001587735.2 Parhyale hawaiensis | reverse complement strand
CGCTGCTGGCTCTCTCTTTGGTTGCAAACTGCGGCACCACAGAAGACACCCAGCAGAGTGACTCCACACACGTGAGGTGATGTGAGCAACGTCACCTGGACTTCTTCCGAAGACTCTCTAGGTAACTCAAGGTAAGGTATCATAAACAATCTACAACACTGTCAACAAGTTGACAAGACTGTCAAAACGGCATGCAGAGTACTGGGGTTCATAACCAGGAATTTTGAGTGCAAAGTCAAGGAAATAATCAATCCTTTGCTGAAAGTGCACCCGCATTTAGAATATGTTGTTCAATTATGGTCGCCACACAAGTGTAGTGATATCGCTAAATGGAAAGAATCCAACGCAGGGCAACAAAATTGATACCTCAGCAGCTAAACAAGCCATATGAGTGTCGCTTACAAGTGGGCCTCATCTCTCTCGAGGGATGACAACTTAGCGTAGGAGGCAACTAATAGAAACATGCTTACTAGAGGACTCTCTGAGAGAGACTTTAATGATAGCCTGCGAAAGAACGGTCAAAAACTCAAACATAAAGCTCAAAGAACTACCTTACGCCAGCAGTTCTTTCCGTATTTCATAGTAAATATTTTGAATAGACTATCCCTCGATGTTGTCGGTGCGGAGTCAGCCACTGCGCTTAAAAATCCTCTTGACAAACATTGGGAGCAACATTATTCACAGTTACGGACCTTCTTCAGGAGTCCCAAACTGATGACGGCCAAAGATTATAAGCCACCATGATCCATAATTCATGCCCCAACAAACCTAAAAACAAGCAAAAGGCAAACACACAAATGCAGGAACTGAGCAGCGCAAACACTTGGGTCATTTGCTCCAGTGACAACCCCAACGAATTCTAAAAATTTCATAGAGATCTGTCTATAACATTTTGAGTTAAGCTACCGATAAAAAAAGGGAGAAACAAACAAACTGTTGAATGGATTTTCACCAATAGTTAATCATTCGTTTCTCCTAACATACCGAACAATCTCTGTAAATTTCGTAAAGATCGGTTCATAACTTTCTGAGTTACCTTGGAGACAAACAGACAAACAAATCGACAAAACCATAACCTCCTTGGCGGCGGTAATGAGACAAGTTGAGGCAAAGCAACTAGTGAGAAGTAACTATAGCAGAGAAAATTTATTTTATTGTTATAGTAATGCCAATGAAAACGACTGATATCAGTAAAAGTGAAAAGATTGACGCAAAGCAACTGGTGGGAAGAAGGACAGTCCAGAGAAATTACCTTAAGGTTATAATAACCCTAAACGATGACAGTGATCAGTAGAAGTGAGAAGCTTAAGCCCAAAGCAGCTGGTGGGAAGCAAGTGTAGCCCATGGAAATTACTAGGGAAAAAAGAGAGGCGGGAAACGCAGCGGTGCTCGGGAGAATATAAGAGGAGACGCAGCAGAGGGAGTACGGCCAGCAACTGAGGAGGCGTTACGAACCTGATCAATCTTGTGGTGCTGTCACCACTGCCTCCACCACACCCGAACCTCCACCACCACCACCACCACCACCTGTGCTACATCCTCTGCAGTCCTCGGTCCTGCCTCATCCACCGAATTAGTCCACCGGGTTAGTTGCCCCAATTGAGCCCGTCACCTAGTCTGCTGTACCCCACTAGCCAGTCTGTCACCTAGTCTGCTATAGCCCACTAGCCAGTCTGTCACCTAGTCTGCTATAGCCCACTAGCCAGTCTGTCACCTAGTCTGCTATAACACACTAGCCAGTCTGTCACCTAGTCTGCTATAGCCCACTAGCCAGTCTGTCACCTAGTCTACTATAGCCCACTAGCCAGTCTGTCATCTAGTCTGCTATAGCCCACTACCCACTCTGTCACCTATGCATTCGATTTCATGGAATTATTGTAACAAGAGACAAGTGTCGCTCGTAAGACAATATGGAGAAAAAATTAATTATTTAGTTCATAAATCAAATATGGTTACTGGAACTAATGATCTAGAAAGGCAGTAGAGAATTTTTTACGGAAAAGTATGAAAGATTTTTCATCATAGACAGTGTCTCATCTTTAGCTGATTTGATCATCTATATGATACCTGTAAAGTTCTCCGAAGAGGTCCAGGTGGCGTTTCGTACACAACTCATTTCTGCCCAGGTGACATGACGCTCCGTGACCAGCGGGAGAGCTAGTAGCGCGTAATCACTACACTGCACGTAACCGCTTACAGCTGGTTTGTTTGTGTGGCACTTTCGGCAAGCATGCGTCCAGTAAGTTTGTAAACTCTACAGAATAGTGATCGTGCTCGACTTTTTTCTTCTCCTTCCCTGCGCACCCCTCTTTCCCAAAAACTTGCACTCAGGAATTAATTCGCCTCACTTCAGGTATCGAGCGAAAGAGGAAGAGTAAGAAACAGAGACAAAAAGAGGGTCACCTCAAGAGAGGCGCCGACCCTGCGTGTTGGACTGGGCTGTTAGTGACACCAACATCTGCTAATCAAGGAAATAGTGAGACTTCGATTTCTATTAACTAGCCCTTACTCCTAAAACGCCATGAGTCTTTCGTATAGAGAGGCCTCTGCTCAATGCTTTTCTACGAGAAAGAAAAATTCTGTTCTATCGCTACAAGGGGAACACAATCTTTTTCAAATGTGGCGGGCCTGTCAAACTGGATCCATTTTTCTATTAAAGCAGTTAAAACTCCAACATGTGCAATCAGGATACCTTTCTACTTCATCGTTACACAGAGAATATTGGAGCTGCTGGATGTACACTTACACAAAATATAGAGTAACAAGCGTAATCAGTTTACAATGAACGAAAAAATCAGATTGATCCTGAAACCAGGATTTCTTTTTTATCATCACAAAAATTTGGCGATTTGTGCCTCTTGGCCGTAATAAAAGTCACTGTAATTTTCTTGAAAGTCCGCCTGTAAATTGTTCAGTTATTTTCAAACAAACGCTTAGACAAACGTTAGTCAAGCACCCAGTCAAATCGATCATTGACACAATTTGGCCCTTTGTGTCCCTCAACATTTTTAAGAAATTCCTACAAATTTCACGAATATCTATCCATAAATTTCAGAGTTTTATTCTAAAAACCATTCTGACCCTCAACCGGACGAGCTGATCGTCGTTAAAATTTGGTCATTGGTGTCTTAACATTTCTAACAAATTTCACGAAGATCTGTTCATAACTTTTTGAGTTATGTTACTGACAACATAAAACGAAACTAGATACAAACGGACAAACAATCAACAAGAAAATTTTGTCATTTTTTTGCTCCTAGAAATGTATGCAAATTTCAAGATCCTTCCATTAACTTTTGAGTTACGCTACCTAGAAAAAAAGGCAGACGTACAAACAAACAAACAAACAAACAAACGGTTCAACTGATCGTCACCAAAACTTAATCATCAATTCCTCCTAACATGCCTATTAGTCGCTGTCAAGTGTCTAAAAATCCATCTGTAACTTTTTGCGTTATCTTGGTGACAGACTGACAGACAAAGAGACAGACAGACAGACAGACAGACAGATAGACAGACAGACGAATAAGTAAACCAACAGATAAGCTCGATCGACAGAAACATAACCTCCTTGGCGAAAATAATAACAACAATATGAAACGCTTGAGGCTGACGTAGGGAACACGTCAAAGCTAATCAGATTAGATTATCTGCTCGAAACGAGCGTTTCGAAGGAGCTAACATCGTCGCCGATTTTTACATTTCATTTCACGGTTGAAATATCCGTCTTTGGCCGCCGTTGCTGCTGCCTGTCTGCAGCATCTTGATGTGAATAAACCACAAAACTCTACATTAGATACGCGAATAATGAGTCTTACACACTGCTAGGCAATCAGTATTTCTTTGGATCACATAGTTTTGAAAACGTCAATTTTGATCTTACTTGCACCAGACTGTGTTCCTTCGTTACAAAGGTAATTTCCCCGTAAGAATACAATGCGATAAATAATCTTTGTAGCAATATAACACCGCTTTGTAAGAATAAAGTCAATGCATTTTTTCATTGAGGCCGAGACCATCGCCTTTTAGGCGGGCGTCCCACCGACACAACAATTAAGCGCTGCAATGCAGTTTTTGTTGGAGAAATGTTGCTTGTGACTGACAGCAATGCACGGCATGGCGCGCTATCTGGGTTGCGTAAAAGCGTAACTTCCTATGATGTGTGCCAGCAGAATTGCTAATACAAGCACTTACATACAGATTAAAGACTTAGTATTATGTAGATGAATATTTTTCCTTTATTAGATCTGATATCTTGCAGGTTGATAAGATTTCCAAACTATGAGAACATTGCCTTTTGTCCGGTTATTTATGTTTGACTCTGATCGCTCGAACCACCTTATGTGACCAATATTTTCCGAAGAATACTTACGACAACGATGACGTCACTGTTATACTCACTGTAGCTTATTTATTTATGTTAATAGCCATGATACCAGCGTTATGCTGATTTTTTCCGGCAGTGCCATATATCCTTAAAATTTGATACAGTTGAGACTGCTTCCATTGCCTATAGCAATAACGCCGCTAGCCCAGCGAGACACGAGGACATTGATGACGTCATTGAGGTCTCGAGGAAGATTTGAGGCACACTTGCAAGTTGTGCTTCAGTGTCATCCTTATGCCGAGCACAGATATGCATTCGTGCGAACAACTGGAAGCGAAGATGAGCAACTCACTCGTCGTTTTGGAATATATTTAAACTCGGTACCATAGATACGGTTGTACATTCTGGCATCACGTTGTTCCTATGAAAAGCTAGTGCACGTGGCCCCGACATTAGGCCACCGCCACACCAGTGCAATAAGCGACGTACGGAGCGACAAATATACTGCCCCCCCCCCCAAAAAAAAAGACGTAACGTCAGGTACAACAATCTACTGCCCCTACCGACGCAACCCAGATCGCGCGTCGATCACAGCGTAGGTCACAGGCAACGTGTCTCCCATAAATATGGTATTACGTTGCTTGTTGCGCTGATGTAGCCCTAGCTTAAGTCAGTTCGTGGCAAAAGCCGTCTGCTGTGATAGTTTAAATTTAGTTTATTACTATATTACTAATACTAATGTCCCAAAACTTATAGCAATCTGTTGGCCAACTTTCTGTTATAACAGTAAAGAACTTCTCAGAATCTATGAAAACAGTAAGCAATGCCTCAAACTCAATTCGAGGGGCCCAAGCCAGTGCATATGTTTTAAGTGTTGGACAAGTCAACCGCGCCTAATAGCAGGTTTTAGAAGATCATCTTCTATAGTCCCATTACCATACAGCGCCTTGGTCAGCACATGAACTTATCAGGTGATCCAGAGGTAATGTACGATCGCAGAGTGAAATGGAAATTACTATGCAAAATGCGTCAATAACAGTCTCTATGATATACAAAATGGGGACAAAGCGCAGTTTAAATAAAGACCAGTACGTGTTCATTCATTATTACTATTCATTATAATGCAAGTTCAAGAATGAATATTATATAAATGACCTCGCACTGGCTTTCAGCACACAGTGTTGTGCCCACATTTTCTGTACATTAGCTCTTCAATTATAATGCATCGTGTTTTAAATTTTAGTTTATTACTGTACACTGCGCTTTGGTGAGGAACTGTGGAGATGAGCTGATAAAATACAGAAACAGCGGTGATGTTGTCAAGGCATTTGATGTTCTAAAGCAACTTCCTTGGCGGGGGGGGGGATCTGGTTACTTCTTTTTTGTATTACGACACCGTTTTAGAGCACTTATGTAATTCCCTACTAATTCTTCGTATCTACTACAGCTAGAGACCAGTCTTGTGGAAATTACTCGCTACCCTAAAAAATTTTTGAACACCGCAGTTGCTCATTTGCAATTTAAGTTTCTAGGGGCGGAGTCCAGCACAGTGCTAAAGACTGTACGTGTGAGGTCGCGTGTATTGCATCCCTTGGATTGCGTCCGAGAGTCTTTAAGGTTAGGTAAGGTTAAGGCGTACTTTTTCCATTTTCTAGAAAAGATTTTTTAGTTGTTCTAATCTCTTGTTATGTTTTCAAAAACAGAAACTAATATATCTCAATTGCTTTAATAAGTCGCGGGTTGAAGATTTTGCTAAAGACACACATAGATCAGTAGAACGCCTCGTGGGTCAAGGCCATTACCCGTGATGAGGTGGGGGGAGAGGGGGGGGGGCTGACTGAATGCGCGAAGTCAGAAGTTTAATCATTTTCATATCTAGGTCAACCTACTTGACTGCCTGCAAGAGACTGTATTGAGACTTCAGTTCCATCTGGTAGCTTTTGAGTGAAAGACATACAAATATATACAGACACTTACAGGATGAAAACAAGGCAATACCCGATCAGAAAGGGTGGCGATGCAACAGCCACAAAGTATTGTTACAGTTTCACTGTCCGGGGTGCCAGGTTGTTCAACAAAATGCCACGTCGCATTCGAAACACCACCGATATTGAAGCTGTAAAGTTTAAAAATTACTGGACGCATACTTAATGAGAGTGCCAACAAACCAGCTTTTAGCTGCTCTATCTATGCAGTGTAGTGATAAATCGCTACCAGCCCTCCTGCTGGTCACAGAATGCAGCATCACCCCTGACAAGATAGGCGGTGTGAGTATCACCACCTGGACCTCGTCCGAAGAATCATCAAGAATGGAAAGCTCATTCAAGAATGTGACCGCACTCAATTTGTTTGATTCACCGCAATAAGCAAATGCACGTAAAAACGATGCTTAGGCTGGTTTATTCGTACAGCTTTGTTTCATGCAAGCTAGCCCAACTCAATCGACTGTTAGTAACAAATGAAGGCACTATTACCCTCGATGAATGTTACATGACCTTTCTTGCTTAATTCATCGCTGGTGATAGTTATAACTGCTCATCCGTAATTTCTAAATATTCCGTTAAAATATATTGAAAAAATACTGGCTGTTACTCATTATACATTACAACTTTCATAGACATATCCAGGGGAAATACTGCCTTGGTCCTACAAGCGCTAATTTGTTTCTGTAACCAATAATAATTTGTGCATCATCAGTTGATGCAACTGACGGCCATAGAATCACGTCTCGCAAAGACATTACAACTGACATTGAAATCGATAATGAAAATCGACTGATCTGTTTAACGAGAAAAGAATATAAGGCATCGCATATCAACGTTAGGCACGTGATACTACCTCGTTTTAATGGCTGAATTAATACGCTTTTGATTGATGAGGAAGCAACAAACAGTGGCGCATGAGCGAAGTATGCTGGTGGAGGACAGCTCGATTAAGGAAAATGTTCCGGTAATAAAACGAAGCAGCATGGATGCGAAAATGCTTAACATTAATGCTCGTTACCAAAGTACGGACAGTGCCAGAGTAAGCACCTAAAAACCTGCACATTACCAGAGCTGGGAGCTCATTGCCAGTAGCGGCCAACAAAATTAGTAAAAAAAGGCCGAAAACCGCAAAGCTGTGGCCTGTTTATTCTCGAGTAAGAAACTCGTTCGCGTGCCAAACAGGATAGTACTTTTTACAGTTACCTAAATTTTCAGTTTGAGTAGCGATTTGTACGAGTAATAGAACGTTCGAGTAACGGACTCACCTCCGTAATGGTAAACGCACACCAAAGCAGCCACACGACAAAAAAGTGATCGATTACAGAACATTGCACTCTCACGTGACCAAAACATATTCACGCCCGACGTCACGGCCTGCCATGGCCATTGGCGTTTCAGTAGGTACCATATCATGAAAATTTCGTCCCCTCTGAGGAGCTGTTGCGTCACGCATGTTTTTTTTTTTTTTGGTTTCGTGAGAGTGTGCAGTTTTTTCTCCACTTAAGTATGATCCCGGTTCAAATGCCGTAGTGCTTACCCTCACTATGAATTGCTCAATTAGAACTGACTAAATAAAATCCATTGAACATTTACGATATTAAATTTCACAAAATTAAAATGTAATATATTTAAATTTACTAAATTGTAATTTATCATACGGAAATTGAGCACATTAAATTTACCATATTAAAATCATACTAAAACTGACCATATAAAATTTGACCATAATGAAACCATACCAACAAAAACTGATCACATTAATACTGACGCTTAAAAACATCCTAAAATTGACCACATTAACACTGATCTTATTAAACCATAAGAAAATTAAGCAAGTAAAACTGACCATATTATAACTAAAATTGACTTATGAATATTTACCATATTAAACTTCACAATATTAAAATGTACTCTATATATAAATTTACCAAATTAAAATTTATCATTTTAAAATTAACCACATTAAATTGCCTTTATTAAAACCAACGTAAAATTGAGCACATTAAAATTGACTTTATGAAAACCATACTAAAATTGACAGCGTAAAATTTGACCATAATAAATACCATATTAAATTTGACCACATTAAAACTGACCATCCATATTAAAAACATATTAAAATTGACCATATGAAAACTGACCTTATTAAAACCACAACAAAATTGATTACAGTAATGCTGACACTATTAAAACCATGCTACAATTGATTGTATTAAAAGTGACCACATTAAAAACAATACTGAAATTGATCAAATTAAAACTAACCACTTGAAAACCATACTAAAAAAATGACCACATTAAAACTGACCATATTACAGCCATATTAAAATTGACAACTTTGTCATTGCTTGTGATGCCACGGAAAGGTTTGCGACCGAAATTCTGAAAGACGAATGCGTCCCATGGGTGAGCTAAGAGTTAAATGTTTCTGGAGATCAAAGAAAGAAAAGAAAACTATCTCTTTTGACGGCGCTGGAGGTATGCAGTTTTTTTTGCTGGAACAAGAAGCGGTTGATTAATCTAGTAGGTACAGTTTCACAGAACAGCACTGCGAGATTTTTTTTTCATGCCCAATTAATTTCTCCTCTTTGCCATGTTCCTCCTCTTTTCTTGACATCCTAAATGTCCCTTCTTTTTCCTAATCCCTATTGAGCTAGGCCACGTTTCAAGCACTTCGGAGGCAGTGGCAATGGAGTTGAACCTAGGCTGCCTAGCAGCTTTGTTGAGTGAGTTCTTTAAGTAAAAACAAGTTGAAAATGAAGCACTATTATTTTAAATCTTCTTGTAACAATCTAATCGTATAGTTAGTTAATTTACTCGTCTTATGGGTGCGCCTGTGGCTAGGAGTGTACAGCATACTGGTAAAAACGTCTAGCTAAGTCGACAAATCAAAGTATGGTTTCCGTAGTGGATTTTGACAGCACGGGGAAAAGGTCGGTAACATTTTTTAGAACAGGAATTGATCGCACTCATCTCGATTGAATTGTTACCCGGTAATACATAAAAGACGCTCCAAGAAAGAAACGGTTTTTAGTTAGTTTAATTGGCTTTAATTTAAAGCCAAGTAAGCAATTTCACAAGCACGAGCATTGTTGAGACACCGGTAATAATTTGAGACACCGGTAATAATTTGAGACACCGGTAATAATTTGAGACACCGGTAATAATTTGAGACACCGGTAATAATTTGAGACACCGGTAATAATTCTCTACCACATAATTTTAATGGCCGCGCACTCTAGCATAAGCAGTTCGAGTCCTCGTGGAAACCTACGGCCCTCAGCACGGTAAATCGTTAGGCACAACACGCTTACAGGCACTGAACCCCCAGCCCCAATGAGTCACAGAGGCTCGGAACGCGGACACACACGCCACACTGTTGCCTACACAGCCTAGCTTTCCCTCTGCTACAGCCAACTACAGTATAAGTTGATTTACAACATAACATGAAATTTCAATAGGTGCGAGCTGCAAAATCTGACGAGAGAAGATACAAAAGAACTTCCTTACTTCAGTCAAAGCCTTGAACTTGTTTAGTTTTCTGAATGCAATTGTTTTTCAACAGGAGTCTGAAAGAAAACAATTGGAGCTTAGGATAATAAAAAGAGGGAGAAAATAGCGCCAGGCAGGGCGGAGTTTGTACAGACCAGTTGTCAGATTGCAGAGTACGGAAAACTCGAGTGTTTTTGTGGGCGAACAAAAAATTAGAGCGCCGCGAGCGAGCTGGGAGTAGGAACGGCAGATGAGCTGGAGAAATTGTGTAGGAACAGCAATGTGCAAGGAGGCATATTTAGGAACAGGCAATGTAGAGTACAGAAAAACGATTCGTAAGATACTACGATTGAGGAAGACTGGATTAGTTAGAGAAATAGTACAGGAACAGCAATGTGCAAGGAGGCATATTTAGAAACAGGCAATGTAGAGTACAGAAAAAAGATTCATTAGATACTACGATTGAGGAAGAATGGATTAGTTAGAGAAATAGTACAGGAGCAGCAATATGCAAGAAGGTATATTGAGAAACAGGAGATCTAAAGAAAAACGATGTGTACGATTTTACACGTAAGGAAAAGTGGAAGATGAGTTAAAGAAAATGTAGGACCAGCAATTAATGTACATATAAGGAGGCACATACTTACAAACAAAAGGTGTGCAGTAAGGAAAAACGCTTTATATGATTTCACACATGAGGAAGAGTGGAAAATGAGTTACAGAAAGTGCAACCGCGGCGATGTGCACGGGGGCTTACTGGCAAACAGGAGATATAGAGCAAGGAAAAACAGTTTACTCGGTTTTACATAATTGCGGATGTGAGCGTAGGAACGGAAGATGAAATGGAGGTACTCTAGGTCCAGCACATGTAAAAGCAGTAGTCAACGAGTTAGCAAAATAAGGGTTATATATGACAATATCTGAAAGTACTGAAACATAGATGATTCGATCAGAGTACTGTAATTGTAGCGAGAGGTATGGCTAGCTTATACTCCAGTAACGTATTAAAAGAGAGGCAAAGGTTTGATAACAGGTAATAAATATCACAAGAAAATTTTGTAACTAGAAATTACCAAGGCTATGCGTATAGAACGGAAAATAAGTGAGAAAATTACTGTACCTATATAGCAATTTTGATGCGGCGAATGGTACAAATCAAATGTCATATGAATAAACTCTGCCATTCTTCATAGTTCATCGACTTTGATGAACCTGTACATCCAAACTCTTGATTACTTTCCATTTTTAGTCCATCAGATAGTGGCAAGGCGCGGCTAGAGGAGTGGGAGAGCCGCTCAGTTCGATAGCAAGATCTTGGTAATATTTGAACGAGCTAGAAGATATCTACCAGCTAACATTACAGTGCAGTTATGTCAGTAGCCAGTTTCGACCACGTTCATGAGAAAATTAGAAATACCTAATCATGGAATCCAGACTTAAACGATTATTCGATATTACTCGACGCCGCCCCATGTCAACTTCGGTAAATATCTATGATTTTCTGATAAAACACGAGCCATCAACAGCTCCTAGTAGGAAACCGAGTATAATCACTAATGATAACTAGAGTACTTTGAGAGCGCATACCTCCGCCAAGTAAAACAGCGGTAACAAAAAATTCCAATTGGCTCTGAAACCATAATTTTTTTTTTATCAACCGCAATATCTAATCATTTGTGCCTTTTAATAGTATAAACAGTTTCTGCAATTTTTTGAAGATCCGTTCATAACTTTTTGAGTTATGCTGCTAACAAATATGACAAACATAAGTCAAGCATATAAACGAACCCACCGATTTGCTCCAAAATTTAATCATTTATGCCTTTAACAGTACTAACAACTCCTGTAAATTTCATAAAGATTCATTCAAAACTTTTTGAGTCATTGCTTAACAAATATTATGACCAACACAACTCAAACATAGACACGAATCAACCGATCAGCTCCAAAATTTTGCCATTTTGATCTCTCTCCATTACTAACAACTACAGTAAATTTCATAAAGATCCATTCAAAACTTTTTGAGTTATGCTGCCAACAAACATTATGACAAACATTAGTCAAACATATAAACGAACCAACCGATCTGCACCAAACTTTAATCATTTATGTCTTTTAACATTACTAACAACTCCTGTAAGTTTCATAAAGATCCAATCAAAACTTTTTGATTTATTGCGCTAACAAGCATAAAATTAAACACGGCGACACATATATGAACGAACCAACAAATCATCACAAAAATTTGGTCATTTACTCGTTGTGATATACTCAACAGCTCATCTAAATGCCATAAAAATCCGTCAATAACTTTTTGAGTTATGACATTGAGAAAAATTGAGCAAACAAACAAACAAACGGATGAACTGATCTTCACTGAAAGTTAATCATCTGTTGCTCCTAAGATGCCTAAAAATCTCTGCAAATTTCATCAAAATCCGTCCATAACTTTTTGAGTTACCTTGGTGGCAGACAGACAGAACGAAAAAATAACAGACGAACAGACTTAAAGACAGACAGACAAACCCGACGAAAACATAACCTCCTTGGCGGAGGCAATAATGCTAATTTATTATACAGTGGATACAGTTTTCTTGCCTTAATTCTAAAATTTTGGAAATATAGTTGTGAGGATGGTGTTTGATAAAAAATCTTACATTAAACTTACACTTGTGAATTCTTCCTTTACCGTCTCTCTGAAGAAATTCTCATTGGTGCTTGAAATCCAGCGTTATTTTTTTACTGGGAGCGATGCAAACCTCTGGGGTTGCGAAATAACTGCAGTGAATGCGATGTACAATATCAATAGTTCTATGCATAAGCTTCATTTCATTTTAAGCCACCGTTTCCAAGTAGGAAGACAGTTAAATATTCAATTCTGGTCGTGTGACACACTGGTGGGTAGGTGGGTCACTGTGCTTGTGTTAAATTGCACCTTCACAAAGCAGTGTGTATGGATATTCGTTCGGTTATTTTATATATGAAGAAAAACTGTAAAAATACGAGCTTCAACCCGCCGGCGAACAAGCATTTTCATATCACAACACATAGTGTGCAAAGTTACAAAGTTGTAGTCAATTAGCCAGAGATTTTAAACCCGGCACCCCACCCCTAGAAAACGTTTAATATGTTTTTGCACCCTCTACAAAAAGAATGACTCATTTGACGCTACAAAATGAAATGTACACTAAATTTGGGAACAAATTGAAAAATCCATCATCCAATTAAACTTTATCTAAGATTTCGTAACTCCTGAATGGTAACCCTGGTTGGGAACCTTTGCAATAAGCAATATTGCTACCCTCCAGCGATGTTACACATATTCGCAAGGTCATCCAGTGGCAACACTAATTCGTGTTTCAATGCAAAATCCATTGTTTTCTTGCAGCCGGCATTGTTCTACATGACGACGCACATGTATCAGTAAAGCGAATGGCAATGCAGCTTCTTAGGACAATGCAAAAGCATTTGAGATATTGTCAGCCGGAAGTTGTTGCTAGCGATGATGCGCATAAATACAATATGCAGGAAAGCTTATGCAGTATAGTGACTACGTGTTTTCTTGAGCATTGCAAATTCCATCTAGAAAATTTAAGTCTAGCTGGCACTTACAGAAGCTCCCGTATCATGCATGCGAAGAATGAAAACATGTTTTCTAAGTCACACAGCAAATCTTCTACCTACATTACACTCGAGCAACAGCAGCAGTAGCAGCTTCTAAAAGTAAAAACTTGACTTCTGCTCGTTCTTCCCTTCCGAGATCTATCAAGGATGCATAGATTTTTCACTCGAAATCTATCAAAGATACCTTAATTTTTCCTATCTAATTTTGGGTTTGGGAAAGTAACGATCGCACTAACAAAGGAACCGTAAGGAATTAAAGTAGGGAATTACAAGTAGAACTAGAGCACTCTGAGAGAGCACATCTCCGCCAAGCGAGGAAACAGCAACGAAAAATTCAATTTGGCTTTAAAACCATTATCTTCTTTGTATTAACTAAAAAATCTAATCAGTTGTGCCCTCTGTTGGCATTAACAGCTTATGCAATTTTCGTGAAGATCTATTCATAAATTTTTGAGTTGTGCTGCTAAAAACATTATGACAAAAATGGGTCAAACATACAAACGAACTAACCGATTTGCACCAAAATTTAATCATTCATGTCTTTTAACATTAACAACAACTATAAATTTCATAAAAATCCATTCATATTATTCTTAGTTATTGTGCTAAAAAGCATAGAAATAGAAACAGTGACTAACGAACGAAAGAACAGACCATCAAAAAAGTTTCGTCATTTACTTTTCGTAATATACCTAAGAACTTGTGTGAATTTCATAAGAATCCGTCAATAACTTTTTGAGTTATGGCATTAAGAAAAAGAGGCAGACAACAAACAAACAAACGGATGGACGGATCTTCACCGAAAGGTAATCATCTGTTCCTCCTAATATACATAACAATCCCTGTAAATTTCGTCAAAATCCCTCTATAACTTTTTGAGTTATCTTGGTGACAGACAGACAGGCAAACAAACAAAGAGACAGACAGTCAAACCCGACGAAAATATAGCCTCCTTGGCTGAGGTAATAAATAATATGACGTTACAAACTGCGATGCACACGAAAGAAGCAGCATCGCGCTGTTCGCTGATGCAGTTTACATGAGCAGCTGCAAGTGCTCAGCTGCGCCACTTCACGTAATTGTATATTCACTTTAATAGCAGCAGCTGGTAATCAGTAGTATGATCTATATTTGAATAAAACCTGAAGCCTTGCTGTTGTTAGCGAGCAGCAATATGACTAATCGGAGCAGGGAGGTACGTAAATAGGTTTCCTACATTTTCCCGTATTTAAAGGTTTTTCTCAGGTTGTGAACAAAATAGACATGTAAAATTTATATGTGGCATTATCATGGTATGTACTTTTCAATTTGAACCATTGATAAGACTGTAATTATTATTACTGAACCTAGTTAATGATACCTAAGAAGATACAATAGAATGTTCATTACTATTGTATCAACTTATTTGCCATAAATTTATAAAGAAATTACATTGATTACTTTCATGTAACATCATCTTTAAGTGTCAGTGTTAAAGCACAACAGTAATGAGCTGAATATACCTGCACCATCCGTAACTATATTACACAATTAGTGACGTAAATTATGTGGCATTGGGCGTTGATGTGCCCAAAAAAAATTTTGCGTTGTTCCAAAGAAATTAAAGGAAACACAGGACGTAAGCAGAGGACACTCGATGTTCCTGACGTAACCAGTGGAAAACGGCATTCACGATGCGAAACGTAACCAGAGGAAACGAGGCATTGCCGATGCGAACCGTAGCCGGTGGAAACGCGGCATCCCTGATGCGAAACTTAACAAAATAAGACGGCGTTCTTGATGTGAATCGTGACCACAGGAAATACTGCGTTTATGATGCAAAACGTGACCTGAGGAAACACGGCGTTCGTGATGCGAAATGTAAAAGAATAGGAAGCTCAGTGTTAGTCACGAAAAACACGTCCAAATCATTTTTTTTCTTTGACAGACGTCTATGGTCCCACGGGGGTCGTTTCAAAAGTATTGCCTCCTATTTTTTAGCTGAAAAAGTTGAAGAGCTACGAAGACGGAAGGGGCACCATTAAAATAAGTGCCCTTTTGTGCTCGAGTGTTTATTTTTCTATAGATGTCACTGACATCTTCAATGCACTTTTGCCAGCGATGAACGAGAGCCTTGGCAGACATCTCGTCGGTGGTGCATTTGTTCCTGTGTGAACATTCTTGGAATCCACATAACGCACACTATGCTGTATGCTATAGGGAAGTGAACCTCGTTCCCAGTACACTGATACCCACATTCAAGTCTACTCGCCTTTCACTCACCGTTATTCTAAGATCCGTGCGGATGAGTTTGGCTTACGGGGGGGGGGGGAGTTGTGACAGCGCATGGGCGTCTAGAGAGCTTTTTGTCACTCACATCTCTGTTGCCACTCTGAAATCGACAAACCCATATCCTAACTGTGCTGACAGCCATTGTATCGGCTTCGTAAGCGTTCACCAGGCGCCGGTGAGTGCTGACTGACTAAGTTTTCCTGCATGGAGAAATTCAATAGCGCATCTCTTGTTTTGTGTCGCACGATGATGACAAATTGCTTTCTTAGAGTACCACACTGTCAATATCAGCAACATAGAGATGAAAAAATTTTCAGGTCGTGAGTGCATAAGTTCAGTTTTCATAACAATGCATCTTGCAATCCCCTCGGAACCCTTGAGGCGGAATAATAATAATAATGAAAAACGGAGTTACTGCGCGCGAACATTAGGAAAATTTTAAGCATTTATCAGATGTTATCGGATACCTATCATTATGTTCCCATAGGCAGCCAATAAATGCATATACATTTCCGATACCATGTTTTTGGAACGACTTTTGTTCATTTGTATGCTTACATCTGGTTTGAACTTTTTCCTATTGAATGTTATCATAAAATTAACTTTATACATCCGTCGCCCTAAAACATGCAGCATTTTTCCCGAAACTCCCCGACTAATAAAAGTAGCTGGGAAACATGTGATTTTGTCACCTTTAAACCACAATGGCGCCGCATTTTTTTTTTTTGTAAATGAGATCAAGGCGGTAACCAACTCGTTTTCAGTTGGGCCTCATGTGGCAGCCACGTGGGCGTAACTATTTGTGACACTGACTGCTACTATCTTCAAACCACCTAACTCCATTGAGCCCACCTGGCGCTGTTGTTCGGGACGTGATACCTGCTTTTTAACCCCATTTATACCAGGCTGTGTTATTTTGCTATATGGGTTCTTTGTTCAATTGAATTTCTACCAGAAAAAGAGTTTTTGTAGTGAGTTAACACAACCTCGTACAGATACGGTTATAACATTTCCTGCGCTTCTACCGGAAAAAGAGTTTTTGTAGCGAGGCAACACAATCTGGTACAGATACGGTTATAACATTTCCTGCGCTTCTACCGGAAAAAGAGTTTTTGTAGCGAGGCAACACAATCTGGTACAAATACGGTTATAACATTTCCTGCGCTTCTACCGGAAAAAGAGTTTTTGTAGCGAGGCAACACAACCTGGTACAGATACGGTTATAACATTTACCTGCGCTTCTATCGGAAAAAGAGTTTTTGTAGCGAGGCAACACAACCTGGTACAGATACGGTTATAACATTTCCTGCGCTTCTACCGGAAAAAGAGTTTTTGTAGCGAGGCAACACAACCTGGTACAGATACGGTTATAACATTTCCTGCGCTTCATCATCACAGTCGGACATAAATAACGCAGTCGCTGTCATATTTTCTTCGGAAATTTTCTAACTGCTGCGGCGGTTTCCCACAGCTTATGATCAACGTTAACATACATATTACACAAAGTAAAGCAACATACTATATATTGTTTGAGTTAGTCCCTATCCTTCAAAGAGATTATGCCATTTCTCATTATGTGTTTGATACACAGTAAAGCAAAATAAAAAATATAAATCATCATTGTTATATAAAGGATTTATTATAAAAAATAAAAATATATTAGGCGTGATATAACGGTAGCCTTATGACTGTACGTGCGCATCAGTGCACGTACATTAATATATAAATAACAATGATATATGCAGTGTTTCAGTGTCAAGATAATGTGCTCAAGCATGAATGGATCTCATAAGCCCAGCCTTTGAGGAGAAATGGTAAGCTTCCTCGCATATGAATGATGCATGTGTTTTTTTTTTTTTTCATTTTCGGATCCGTGTCTTTATCACTATAATTTTAAGGACTTATTTCCCCCATCGAAACAGCATAATTTAAAATACTAGAAAACTATTTAATTTAAGACAATTTACAATTAAGATAAGGCATCAGCTATCCATGTTTTCTTCCACGATTTGCTGAAATCACAAAGCGATGCAGTTAACCCTTCTGCTTGTCTCTCAGTTAGTTATTTAATACGCCCCCACGCATTCATCAGTATTAAATAGGCGAAAATTAGGGTATCCTTCTACTTGACACAATCACACGAGGGATCAATAAGAGAAGGAGTCAAATTCAAATTAAAGCTGCTACTGCTCGCAGGTCTAGGTAGAAGACTCTATGCCTTACTTGGAGCATTTTTCACACTTTGGATGCATGATATGGATATGAGATATCACTAGAAAAATATTTCTTTTGTCCTGTGAAACTTTCACAGGTTCCACGTACTACCCAATAATTTAAACCAGAGCACTCTGAGAGCGCATGCCTCCGCAAAGCGAGGCAACGGTACCAAGAAATTCAAATTGGCTCTGAAACAATAATGGTCTTTGTATAAACTCGAAAATCTAATCATTTGTATCTTCTGATAGTAATAACAGCTTGTGCAATTGTCGTGAAGATCCGTTCATAACTTTTTGAGGGTTCCATGATAGAAGCGCACACGCATATGCTCACACTCACAAAAGCGCACATTGACAAAACCGCACACGACAAATGCTCACACAGACAAATGGGCACCTACTATTCTATCGTTTGACTTAGTATATAAGATTTCCTGTAATTCATTTTAGTAGTGTCTAGCTTTTAGTTAACTTTTATAACTTTCATTATCACTAGTTAATGTTTTGCCACCTATATTCAGGCTGAGTCGATTTAGAGAACTCATTTGGCAGCACTTCTTTGAACATAAAGGCCGGTTCCCACTTGATGAGCTGGAAGCCAAAACTGTGGCTGACAGCCAATAAACACACTTGGCTTGCAGCTCAAACTTGTGCTGGCAGCTCGTTTTTTAGGCTGGTAGCCGATCATCGACGCGCTCCCAGTCAAAAATTTTATTCTTTGCTTTGTGCTTGTACCCTTCAGGTAGCAGCCAGAAAAAAAAAAAAATTATTTTTTGCTGGTAGCCACATCAGTCTTGTTGAATTTCAGGTGACAAATTAAATATTACAGAGTTACTTCTAATGTAAAATGGAGCCAAAAGTGGTGGTTGACTGGAAAAAATTGGAACACCTGTGTGAAGAGGTGGTCAAATGCACCGCGATATGGGACAAACAGTATCCTGACCACAAGAAGCCCAAAGTGGTAGCAGAAATGTGGGCCCACTAGTGCACTAGTTGACCGGTACTCACCTCTTTCTGCCCTTCGCTCAAACAGCGGCTTCACCCACACTTTTCGTTTTTGGCGCCTTCACTTGAGCAATAGCCTGGCAGCAGCAAGTTTCCGGCGGTTCACCATCATCCATACAGTCAACTGGGAACTGAGATTCAAGCATAACCACAACTGGCTTGCGGGCCAAGCTACAATTAAGCCAGGCCTGCAAGCCGATCAGGTATGCTTGCTTGCAAGGCGTGGAGACTGGCTGCCAGCCACATTTTTGGCTTCCAGCTCATCAAGTGGGAACCGGCCTTAAGGATAATCTTTACTGTTTCTACCGGTAGGCAAGGAAAGCAATGACCTGAAGAGGAGAACAACTCCTCCTCAGGGCACAAAAAAGTGATAACAAGCCTAACTAATAGACGATACGATAACAAAATAAATATAAAAAATAGTCCACCGCTGTAGCCGCTGCTGCTGGCGGCTACAACCATCCAGGCCGAAATATACATATAAGCAATTAATCGTTGCTAGTTATAAGGCTTTACCTCTAGTTCATTAATAAAACTTAATTCTCAAACATAAGCTGGTCAGTATATATGCGTGTGTAATATATAAACATTTAATAATCAAAACTTATATACGAGTTACCAGAAAATCAAGATACAAAATAATGACCGTAAAACAAAACATGTTACGATATAAGGGAACCGTACTGTTAAATGAATATACTTTCATATTACGATATTCAACGGGAAAGCTGCCTGACTGTCGTTCAACTGAGATTTTTATCTAAGAATGCATAATTACTCTAAAATGCGCAGAGCAACAGGGTCAGATGCACTCCCCCAACACCTTCATATCATTCAGCGTTACAGGGACATTGCAAGATTCAGCGTGTATGCGAACAGCAGACTGAGATGGATGAGCTAAGAGGGAATTAGTATGAGTGCTCTTCCAGCGTACTCAACAACTCTACAACTGTAGAGGTTAAAGGCTTGGAAAGAACAAGCTTAAGCTTGAACAATTAGGCTAAAGTGAACTCATCGCTGAGAATGATTCCATAATCTATTTCAGCGCGGTGTTTGCGAAGTGTAAATGGAAATTCACAATTAAGTTTATCAGACTATTTTCCAACATAAGTAAAACCATATAAAACTTTGTACCCTCCTGAGGCAATTTATCACTGTTATCATTCACACTGCTTAAAAATCTTCTAACCTGGAATTCAAACAATTTTGCACGGGTAACCATTTGTCGAAATAGTTAAACCCTTCAATCTAATACACTAATTGACAGGTTCATCAACACAATATATATATTTAGAGTGTATGTTGGTTTTTGGCCAATTTTAACGCAGGGTAATAGTTCTAGAATCTCTGAAGGAGATTCTGGCAATTCTTTGTATTCGTAGTATTTCAATTAGCAGGGCAGCGCCATCTAGGAAGCAGTAAAACGAAAAAATAGCAGGTGCGCATTTGTCGTGTGCGCTTTTATCACTGTGAGCATTTGTCGTATGCGCAGATGTCCGGTCACCCTTTTTGAGTTATACTGCTAACAAACGTTATGACATACATGAGTCAAACATACAAATGAACAAACCACCAAAATTTAATCATTTATGTCTTTCAACATTTCTAACAACCCCTATGATCGAATTTCATAAAGATCCATTCATTACTTTTTGAGTTATTGTGCAAACAAGCATAAAATTAAAAACAGTGACAAACGAACGAACGAACAAACGGATCATTACTAAAATTTGGTCATTTACTCTTTATTATTTACTTAACAACTCGTGTTAATTTCATAAAAATCCGTTCATAACTTTTTGAGTTATGGCATTGAGAAAAATGAGGTAGACAAACAAACGAACAAACAAACGGATGGACATATCTTCACCAAAAGTTAATCATCTGTTCCTCCTAACATACCTAACGATCCCTGTAAATTTCGTTCAAATCGGTTCAGAACTTTTTGAGTTATCTTGGTGACAGATAGAGAGACAAAAAGATAGACAGACAGAGAGACAGACAAACACGATGAAAACATAATCTCCTTGGCGGAGGTAATAAGATTAGCATCACTCAAGCGGGACCGCAAGGCTTTCCAGGGCTGCTCCTGACAACACACTCTACCAGCTTGTGAGCATCCATAAACAATGCAAATATCTGAACGTTGATCAGCTATTTTAGATGACACTTTATTATACTAGACATCGCTCTGTTGTACTGGACATTGCTCTGCTATCCTGGACATCGCACTGTTGTACTGGACATCGCTCTGTTGTACTGGACATCGCTCTGCTATCCTGGACATTGCTCTGCTATCCTGGACATCGCTCTGTTGTAATGTAAATTGCTCTGCTATACTGGACATCGCTCTGTTGTACTGGACAATGCTCTGCTATACTGGACATCGCTCTGTTGTACTGGACATTGCTCTGCTATACTGGACATCGCTCTGTTGTACTGGACATCGCTCTGCCATGCTAGATATTGCTCTGCTATACTCGACTGGACATTGCTCTGCTATACTCGACTGAACATTGCTCTGCTATGCTGGACATCGCTCTGCCATGCTAGACATTGCTCTGCCATGCTAGACATTGCTCTGCCGTGCTAGACATTGCTCTGCCATGCTAGACATCGCTCTGCCATGCTAGACATTGCTCTGCCATGCTAGACATTGCTCTGCCGTGCTAGACATTGCTCTGCCATGCTAGACATTGCTCTGCCACGCTAGACATTGCTCTGCCATGCTAGACATTGCTCTGCCATGCTAGACATTGCTCTGCCATGCTAGACATTGCTCTGCCATGCTAGACATTGCTCTGCCATGCTAGACATTGCTCTGCCATGTTAGACATTGCTCTGCCATGCTAGACATTGCTCTGCCATGCTAGACATTGCTCTGCCATGCTAGACATTGCTCTGCCATGCTAGACATTGCTCTGCCATGTTAGACATTGCTCTGCCATGCTAGATATTGCTTTGCTAAGCACAGCAGTACATAACGTTACAAAACGCAGTATTATAGTTAGCTACTTTGTAATCTACACGAATGCAGCTCAACTACAGCTGTAGCAGCACAGCACTTATCAGTTTTATAGCTCTGTGGTTAGTAGTTATATGCATAACTGAAACAGCTAGTTCAGCAAGTACGGCAGTAAAATCTGAACACTTGTGTTCTCGATGTCCATGTTTCATTCACTGATACGATTATTTTTTTCAATAGCATTAGCATACACGCCGGTGTGCGTAGATGGCACGTGTGTGTGTAACCTTATACTATGCACTCTATCCTTTTCCAGGCCAAGTGATCATATATAGTTACTTCTATAATGATATTACTACGAAAACGCTTTTCAGCCGCCCGAGAGAGAGTTAACTCTCCAATTCCTATAGGATTATTACCGTCCGGTATACCGAAGTGAAAACCAGGCTGTATAGGTAACTGCGCGGGTCTTTACCGTGCATGTGTCCGAGCTGTGCTGCCAATATCTGTTCAAGACTATGTAGTGGCAGACAGTTGTTGCGGCAGATTGATATTATACTCTACTGCGAGCTGTGATATTCCACGAGGAGTCTAGTCCAAGTCTAATGGAATACGGGACATTGTGGCCCAATGTTCTCGTTGTGTTGTGGCTACTGCATGTATGTATAAGCGCACACTCGATTTACAAGCGAACGCTTAGCTCGCTTAACTTAAGTACTTCCCATGGGGGGCTTTGCTACAGGCTCGCACTATATACGGGACGACATCGGAGTTGAGTGCCCGTTCATACGCTGAGCGAGCGCTTGCACAGTCTAGCACCGTCATAAGACAGGTTAAATGAGGGTTGTACTGCTTTATATCCTTACTTACCGTTCAGTCAAAGACTTTGCAGTGATGGTACCTATCGTTGTCGATTCATAGTGATTTTGCTGGGGTGGAGTAGCATGAATGCAGATTAAGTTTAAATTTGACCATCAAAATAGGATGTGAATCGTGTTCCGGGATTTATCACGGTATCTTATGTAAGCTGCCCGACATGCGAGTTGAACGTCCGAGCATCACCTGGGTTTGCGATTGCATAGTGTGGCCTGGCTTCGGCATAAGGCAACAAGCGCCGCCATTGCAGCAAACCGATGCCGGAATCTAAAATTTTCGAGCTGTCCCGTTTTGTGTGCACACGCAGTAAATATAAATAATAAAAAGCAAATATCAAAGTACTGAGCTAAAGGCATCTTTATCATGGGAGTTAAACCACATCCTTCTTTATTTATTATTCAGAACCCACCCTATGAATCCAGTTTCTAGGTAATTCAAGAAAAATATCAGAGCTACACTATTCTGCAACTGCATTTCAAGCTACAATTAATGCGCGTTAGAAACTGTATTTAAAAGGTCTATGGGAGACCTACCAAAATAAGGTCAATATTTTCCTAATTAATGATCCAAATTAACTTCTGTACAGTATGTACATTGCATCTACTTGCGGGCTTCCCTCATTATGAAAATTCAGCAGCAGATATCTCCCATTCGCTGCACTGCACAATAGTCTAATAAAACGAACTTCAACACCTGCGCTCCAGCTGAAGGGTCATTGCTCTTTCACGCTCAAAACTAATACCAATAAAAATGATTTCCTACCTGACATTCAGTGAGAACACCTGACGGGGGCTAATTCTGCTCTTAATTTTAGAATTTTGTAGACCTGGTAGCGTGAAAAACGGCAGAAATAGTCGCTGCTAGGCGCTAATTTGAGAATCGCTCATCCTACTTCCCGTGGCCTCTTTATGCCAAATGCATCATCCAGTGAAAATCCGTTGCGCAGCGCTAGGGTTCGAACGGGGAGCATATTATACAGTGGTGTATATTATACACACTTGGTGTATAATATACACCACTGTATATGCTCTTGACCATTCGGCCACCGACGGCCACACTGAATGTACACGGAATGGGACTTTTTGGCGCCGATTTTTTTGGCTCCTATTTTTTTGGCACCGAATATTTTGGCGCCCAATACTTAGGTTAGTACAGTATGTACATTGCATCTACTTGCGGGCTTCCCTCATTATGAAAATTCAGCAGCAGATATCTTCCATTCGCTGCACTGCACAAGAGTGTAATAAAATAAGGTTAGGTTAGGTATGGTTAGGTTAGATATGGTTAGGTTAGAAAAAGAGCCGTTAGCATATTTACGTGGTTTAGCCTACAATCACCAGATACATTAAAACAACTTTCTAACGCTCCGCTGTATCCTGAAACGGCGGAGTTTATCTTCATTATGGCCCCAGAACTATGTTCCTTTCAACTGTTCTTTAAGTGAAGTGAAAAAGTGTGATATAACAACATCAGGACTGCAGGGAGGCCAAGGTAACTTTTTCCAACGAAATTCTCGCAGAACAACTCTTCATTAATTCAAAAAGTTGTTGATGCAGTGTCGCGAGATCAAATAGAATTTTGCGGGGCAGCATCTCTGGTTGTTTTTCCCCACTGACGTCCTAAACTTCCTGAAACTATTACCATATTATCATGCCATTGTAATTCGTCAATTTTCCATGAAATCTACCTGAATGAGCTCCTTTGAAACTGAGAAAATGGTGGCTATCACCTCCTGAGCTGACCTCTCTGCCTTGACTTCAAGTCGTCCAGAAGAACCTTTGGGAAGCCACAGTTTTAACCGAATCTTTCCCTCGGAATTATACCGACAGATCCAGGTCTCGTCTCAGGATGTGAGTCCAGCCAAATATTCCTCTTTATCGAACTCAATCTTAACTAAAAGCTTCACTGACATATCAGCCATTTGAGTCTGCTGGTATATGTCGAGAAACCGTAATTTATTTATTTTTGGCTAAGATGATCACTCCAGCTTTCGGCTTCCAGCGAACACACAGCCTATTGAGTGCGACGAAATGTAAAATGTTGATTTATGTGAGATTACTACCTCATTTATTGCTAGTTCACTAGAAACTCGTTGATATGCCTCCGCTAACATCTGAACCTGGACCACTGTTTTTTTTTTGGAAGGTTGATGGCTCCCCTTTTTTTGGGTCATTTTAAGATCATCTGTTTCCCCATTCATGATAATGGCTGCCCACACTCTGTCGTATCACTCAAAAATAAGATCTTGAGGACAAGATAGTTGTGTACCATTTATATTTCAATAATAACTAGAACACTCTGAGAGCGCATACCTCCGCCAAGTGAGCCAACGGTAGCAAAAATTCAAATTGGCTCTGAAACCATAATTTTCTTTGCATAAACTTCAAAATCTAATCATTTGTGTCTTTTTATATTAATAACAGCTTG
>LQNS02276924.1:28047445-28063728 GCA_001587735.2 Parhyale hawaiensis | reverse complement strand
GGGCTGATATTGTGCTTAGTTTTGGTAATGGGACATAAGCAGGGCTGATATTGTGCTTCATTTTGGTAATGGGACATAAGCAGGGCTGATATTGCGTTTTGGTAATGGGACATAAGCAGGGCTGATATTGTGCTTAGTTTTGGTAATGGGACATAAAGAGGGCTGATATTGCGTTTTGGTAATGGGATATAAGCAGGGCTGATATTATGCTTAGTTTTGGTAATGGGACATAAGCAGGGCTGATATTATGCTTAGTTTTGGTAATGGGACATAAGCAGGGATGATATTGTTCTTAGTTTTGGTAATGGGACATAAAGAGGGCTGATATTGCGTTTTGGTAATGGGACATAAGCAGGGCTGATATTGTGCTTAGTTTTGGTAATGGGACATTAGCAGGGGTGATATTGTGCTTAGTTTTGGTAATGGGACATAAGCAGGGCTGACGTTGTGTTTAGTTAGCTCCACCAAGGAGGCAATGTTTATGGCGGAGTTTGTCTATTTTTCTGTCTGTTTCACACCGAGGTAACTCCAAAAGGTATGTACGGTTATTCATGGCATTTACAGGTATGTTAAGTATATTAGGCGTAACTGATGATTAACGTTTATTGATGATCCGTTCAACTGTTTGTTTGTCTGCTTTTTTTTTTTTTGTTCTTGGCAACATAGCACTGAAAGTTGTGACAGCTCTTCATGAAATTGCCAGGAAATGCTAGGAAGGTTACTAGGAGCATATGATCAAAAATATATGTGGTAACGTCTTCGTCCGTTTGTTTCAATGCTTATGTTTCTATTCGTTAGTAATATAACCCAGAAAGTTACGAACACATATTTATGAAATTTGCAGGAACTTGAGAAATGCTAAGAAGCACGAATGACCAAACTTTGGTGATGATCTGTTCGAATGTTTATGTGTTGGTTTCTCTTTTTTTTTTTTTTGGTTCGTCACAGTATAACTCAAAAAGTTATTGTCGGCTCTTCAATAAATTTACAGTAACTGTTAGGCACATCGCCAGGAATTGTTGTGTTCAGGTTTTAGTTACGATGAAAACGAAATCCTAGAGTCAAGATAAATTTCTAATTTTCGTTCACATTGCATTGCTTGGCGGAGGTATGCGTTCTCTTGGCGCTTCTTTAGTTTTTGGTAACGCAGGCACAAGAATGCAACAGATGCCATTCGCTGGGCGCTCATAACGCGCACTTGACACTGTTGTTAGTACTACGTAGTTTGCAACCGGGCTTGACGATCTCATAGGGCGCGTTCGACTGGGCAGCGAACTTAAGCCTTGAGGCTAGACTTGTCCGAATCTTCAGACAGATGCCCCGGCTTCGACTTGATGATTCAAGTTTCAGGCGTTGACTCATAATCAGTCACCTGTGATGCTTCCACGAAACTTAGTCTTACTCCATATCGATCATGGGGACTTTAGTCTGCTCAACGTAATCGCGTTGCTTCTAGCACCTGCAACACGACTCAAAATAACTAAGACAGAGTACCTGTCTGCAATTCCGGATAAGTAAAGTTACGTGGGTTGGGTTTCTCTCGCGGTTCCAGCCTGGTGATGACCCTTGTGTGTCGAAACATTGCGTCTTAAATTTTAATTCATGGAAGTAAGTAAGTTTTTATTGACATTATCACGCATTGAAATAAAGAATCTTACAATGGTTAAAAAAACCAGGTTGAGCTCATATGTTTATCCAGCTTACCAGATGAGCTTGCTTACATGTTCATTGAGCTTTCATTCTGAGTTTACATGTTCACTGACAATACATATGCAGAGTTACATATTTACTGTGCAGATATTTTAGACTTGCATATTCACTGAAGGGCTTCTACTTCTCGTTTCGCACTATTAATTTATACGTTATGCTACGTAGCGCATGTACAGTGCACTATGAAATTGTAAAACCCGTTTTCGTTGCCGAAACTATTCACGTTTCTTATAAGCTCCTGGAAAATACTTTTTGTTACTTTTAATAACTTAGTCATATTAGAACCGGCAAAACTTTTGCACTGGCTCTTGTAAATGATATAAAGATTATCCCTAAAGTTTGATGCTGGTATCTGAAGCAGCCACAGCAGCGTAAGGGTTAAACCACACGCATTATTCATGTACGTAAAAGATATTTTTCTCTGCATTTTGACCAAGAGTTTAGTGTAGGAAATGGCGCTGCTGTCGCGTAGTATAGCTACAAATTTGTAACCACAGAGCTGCATTTACGAATACAGCGACATAACCACTAAGATTCCAATCGTTAATATAATAATTAAGTCTCATTGATACATGGGTACTACATTCTTTGTGATGAAATCGCTTTGATCATAATTTTTTTTTAAGATCAGTACAAGGAAGTTTGAAAATTTCAGCCGTGATATCAGTATCATGTACCTTTTATGGTACTGTGCATTTCAATTTACTGTTACTGGAGTGTTAGAAAATCCTGGTCCAAGCTAGGTCAGCTGGAGACTGGACTACCGACCACTGACGTATACTGAGGCGCATTAATTCCGTGGACTTTTGTTCGCTGGAATTGGTCGGCATATTTGTTCGTACTTACGACTTTTTGTTATTGTTTTCTTATTTATCTTATTGAAAATATAAAATGATTAGACCCCATACATCTCAGGTAATACTTCTGACCGACATTTATATTGCTATTGCCTTCGTTATTTGTTTAGGTAAAGGAACATAGAAGATGTTTACTACAGTGCACTACACTGCATAAAATAATGGATGCGCATGCATTGCTATTGACATTTTGCTATCTATTAGTTAATTAATACACAAAATACTTAACTACCTATTATAACTTTATGTTTATGGTCTGCGTATGAACTGCTGAGTAATGCCATGTTGTTAGTTAGTTATTTGAAGATATAAAGTGGTTAGACTCGAACTACAGCTTACAATTAATGCCACTTGACTAAGCATTGTTTATATCTACCCTACATTGCCGAACGTACGATAATCTTGAGAGATATCTCGTAGAAAATTCAAAATTGTCATAAAATATATGACGGTAAGAGGGGCGGTTCTGGCTTATCAGTGCTAGCAATTTTTTTTATAAAAAAGATTAGTTCGAAGAACTGTACAACAATATAAGTTCACATACAGACGTACCAAGACATGTATTATATGGCATCGTTATATTGGGCTAGGGGCTCAAAAAGACTAGCAACACAATTAATAATCAAGCCTTACCTCAAGGCAGAGAATAAGAACAGCGAGAAAACATGCAGTTCGAAACATACGGAACGACTTAACCGTTTCACCATAGAAGCTATCCTCTTTCTCGGTAGAGTATATATTCTATTTCAAAAGAGAAGTCCAAGCCTAAACCCGGTCATTCGCATTTTAGACCACCCACCAATAACATCTCTTGTCCCCAGCTTGTGTTACGATATATTTTATTATTAATAGTGAATGCTTCTTGCAGTTCTGTATAGGTATGCATAAACTTCACCATATTCACAGCTACTTGATTCCTGCATTGAACTTCAGTTTATTCATAACAACTCGATTTCAATACATTCATAACTACTCCATCATCGGTATTTTAACCTCAACAAATGAAAAAATGTCAAATACTTTGGATTTTTTTCTCGAAAAAGTGGCTACAGAGCTCAACTTTTAGCAAAGAGCCATCTGTTGGCATAATTATGCAGAAATAGTGAATTGGATCAAATATTTGTGCCAGGGGAAAAGTAGAAAGTCTTATGAGGCATGTCATGGGAATACTCCTTTTAGCTATAATTAGGAAATAACAATAAATCATTGTATAAAAAAGCAATAATGAGAAAGCAGGTGTAAGAATTCTTACTACCTTAAGGACAATCTCATAAAGAAATATTACTAGCTGGAAGAAAGTACGTGGGGTAGCGAGTGAATGAATTTTTTTAAATCCATAAAGTAGACTAAACTAGAACGCCTCAATGGCGTAAGACCATCATCCGCGGTAGAGGGCAAGTTCAACGAGATCATTTTTGATGCACGAGGATAGAGCACAGCCGCATTCTTTCCATGGATTAGCTCTTCAATAATAACATAGGAAAAAAGTAGCGCGTCCCGTTCTCCAGACGATCTGCCGCGGTGGAGATATTTCAACGCCGTCATTTTTTACATATCTAGGCCAACCCACTAAACTCTCTACAAAAACTATGAAGATTACTCAACTCCTTTGGCCACTTATTGGGTGGACAGACAAATATACATACAAATATAGCTATATACAAATACATGCACTTAAATCTTCAACGAAAACATTATCACCTCTCACACTTTGTTCGCGGGTGATAAATACGTGGATGAAATATTTTTTTCAAGTAAGTACACTGTAAGTGAAAACTAGGAATAACTATAAATAAAAACTAATTTGACTTTATCGAGTAGTACAAAAAGGAACCATATTGAATGAAATTTCACTTTGGAACTTGCCAATCTCCTTAAAAAGGCGGCTACTGAAAAACTTATAATTTTAGAATCTATAAGGCAGTCAAATTACTATAAAAATAAGGAATGAACTCTCACTCTGGAATTAACGACGGCTGTTTAGTGAATTATACTTTTAGATTTTTATGATACGAATGAAAACAAAAAATAATATCTCACCTTTTTTCCATGTAGATGGATGAAAACTAGACTAATCAGTAAGTTCTATTTTTTAACTAAATAAACACATGGGCAAATAATAAAAACTATATTAGTTGCTGTAGTTGGAACCAACGCCGCGGACAATGTATCAAAATTGAAGAAACATTTTGCTTGTTTGAAAATTATTTTTTAAAGCTTTGGATAAGGCGGTATTATTACTACATCTTATTGTGATATCCTGCCAAAATTTTCAGAAACTCTTAACGTCTTCAAATTCGAGCGTCTTCGATCCTCCCACCTGATCGATGAGCCGAGGTACCGCGAAACGGGTCGTGGGTAACCAAATATCTATTTGTGCTTCTCATCGTATTCTTCAGTATTTGAAATAATACCACCTCAAGAAAAAACTATATTAATTGCACTTTATTTGATAGATGAAAATAAGGACTAACGGAAAAAAATTCAGTTAGGAATTTATTAGTTAGATAAAACGAAGATTTATTAGTTAAATCTTATTTGAACTTCATGCTCAACAATGATAATATTATAATAAAATATTCTCATTAGATAACATTTCCTCATGATAACATATTCAGCTGCATTAGTTGCAAACAATATAGACTTTATTTGGAGCATAAGCTACACTTATAGATAATAGTCTTTGTAGAATAAACATTTGCACAGTATATGCAGACCAGAAAATAAAATTTGCTCGTACTTGCAGTTAATTTGTTTTGACAATTAAGTGCCAAGACCAATCAGTAAGAAGCTGCGATCTCTAACCAATCCCTTAATAGTTCTTTTCAAACAGCACTTTATATATGAACAACCAATTTCTCCTACGCTGTTTTCTAGAATTTGGTAATGAAAATCTGCTCACAGTCATACTCCTGTCAATAGTCAGTGGCTCGCTTGCAGTATGTATACAGGACTGAGCAAATGCATGCGTGCTCGAATTTTCTGATTGTCAGCACTTAAACTCGTACTATTTTGTGAAACATATATGGAAACAATTGAGGGCGAGTGTCTGTACCCTTTCCAGTATATGAAGGCTGACAGAAACAATTTTCGTACAATATTTGCCAAACATAGTCGTATATAGGAGCCCAGAGACTCCCCAAAAATTCTTATACGGAGAGTATTCTACATGTTTAGTAACGGCAATGTAGTCGCATTTTAGAGTATCACAGTTCATTGTGCACGTACTAGTTATGAAAACAGGTTTTTGCAAGCTGAAATTTGCTTCCATTCCATTTAATTTTTCGCCGAAGTAATGATAAAATCTTGTTCATGAACGGAAAGCATAGAGTTCTTTACAATTTACTTAAAGTCGAGATCTAGAAATCGCTCTCGTCTTATAGCAACGAAAATCTCGCTTCACATATACATGTAGAATCATCGCATTTAGCTACTTATATAGCCACAATTCTCTTAAAAACAAATGTGCAGAAGAAATTGTCACTTGAGCTCAAACTGCACTAGCTCCTAGAATTGAACATCTCAAATCGCAATACCAAATAAATTGTATTTCCTTCTCGATGTAGCAAATTGAACAATATAGTGTCGTATTTATCGACACTATCAAATTTCAAAGACAAGACTTAAAATTTAATGTCTGACACATATCACCTTTCCATTACTAGCGTATTCTTTCCCTGATAAAAACTCTTACAAATTGTGTAACATAAATCTTGCTCCCGAAAATGAACAAGGTGCATGCATGGTAGAGTCGATCAGGATGTTTGTTTCATCAGTTAGAAAAGTGTGTGTCTCTACATAGAGTCTAGACCTTCTGCATGCCAATTCTTTAGTGTGTATTTAACAGAAGATCCAACGCTGCTCTAGCAGTGAGTTGTAAAACCCTCAATACAGACTTAGCTATATAAATTTTTTCGTTCTACCTATTGGATGAGCGAAAATTCCGTGCACCCATGGGCTAGCCGAACGAGAACTTACGTTTTCTCTGAAAACTAGTTTACCGACAATAGATAAATTTCAAACACAAGTGCCATCAAAAAACTAATTAAATACCTCCAGACATCAAGAATTAACTGAAATCTTCACTCAGCGGAAAAATACCTAATAGTTCTTTCTTTCTTCGTGGAGGCCGAGGCGGCCATTTGCAAAGGTTGCGCGGGAGCGGCTGACAGCCACGGCGAGCCTGCAACACCGGCGGGTACGCGATCAATATGTGGGCTGTGTGGCGATGTTGTGCCTCGTGTGGCTAATGTTAGGGGTCTTGTGGGGCAGCTATCTTAATGTTGGGTGTTTTCTAACAAAACTATGTCAAGATCAAAGGTTTTGTGGAGCAGTGGTATAAGTGTTCGGGACTTTGTAACAAAAGTATGAGAATATTAGGGGTTTTGTAGCATGGCGACGGAAGTGTTTGAGACTGTAACAAAAGCAGGTGAATAATTGAGAGCTTTTGTAGTCCAAATACGTGAAACGTCAATGGTATTATAAAAAAGATGTAGAGCGGGTACGTGATCACTGATCAATGCTTCGAATGTGTAGTAATATTGTGCTTTGTATGACTATGTTTGGGGTCTTGCCAGTGGGCCAGTTAACTTAATGCTTGTTGGAGTATTCTAACAAATGCGAAAATTAAGGGGATTATAGGCCAAAGGCATAAGTGTTCGGAGCTGTATTACCGACGTATGTGCATATTAAGGACCAGTAAGGTATGAAGTTATGGCACTTGCGCAACGAAAGTATTACGAATATGTATTAAGGGATTCATAGAATATAGGCGTGTTGTAGACGTTGTCGTAAATACATATATGCGTAGACATAAAAGGTGCATGTTTTAAAACTGGTACACAGAGTGTACATTGTGTAAGCTGAGTGGCAATGTCTTAATTGTATGTGGAGTTCATGTATGCTGTGCATGTAAAGGTCTGTGGAACAGTTACCTTAATATGTTATGGATGTCTTAGAATGGTGATAAGTTTTAGGGAACTTTTCAGAAAAGTAGAAGAAAAACAGTGGTTTGAAGAGAAACTCTAGGGGCACAGCTATAGGAGCTTCGTAGAACTAGCTGCGGCAGAAGTGGTGAAGACCTTGTATTGTATAACACAATTACATTGGTATTATGGCTTTATATAGTTAACGGATGCACAGCAATTATTACGCACATCAGTTACTGAACTGTATGGTAATGCCGTGCCTATTCATAGGCGTGTTTATAATGTTAGAGTTTTGCATATAGTAAAGCAGTCGTAATATTAGGGGTTTGTAGAACAGGGATGCACCGTATTTATTAGAAAACTTGTATTAAAATAATATAAATATTAGGGGCTTAGAAAGAAAAGATGTATATAGCAAGGTCCAGGTACAGCAGCGTCGGGTGTGTAAGGGCGCTGGCACACCGGGAGCAGTTGAGCTGGCAGGCAGGCAGTATGCCGTACACACCGCGAGTAGTACAGCAGGTGCAAAGGTGCAGTTTTGCAGTGTTGCCAACTTAGCATTTTTATGCTAGATTTAGAATTTTGGGAGGTTTAGCATCCAAAAATTGGCTTAGCGTTGGCAGGAAATTTGAATTTTTAGCATTTGTGACATTTTTCGTACTTATCCAACATTATATGTTGAATTTTAATGCTATTGACACAAAGTAAGGCACAACTGCGATAAAACTATTATTCGTTCATTATTGCAGCATTGAAAAGAAATTTTAATTCTACCGACCGTACCAAACGTGTATTAAATTCGTTCATTACGAGACAGATCGAGTTGTCGCCTTCGCTTCATTTGTATGTGCAGGAGCTATTCAGTGCAATGTCATATCTATTATATTATGATCCTTATTTTTAGTGCCGGTTAAACTTTTAAAGTAATTCAGCATATCCTTCGCCTCGCAATGAGTAACGATGAAGCGAAGTAAGTTCAAAAGTTTAACAAAATGCACAAACTCGCCAGTTCATGTTGGAGTACTTGTTTTACCAGTTGTATACGCTGTTAAACAAGATGAGACATACACGGTGGCAGTCAAGTCAGCCATGTTAATTTGCTGCCATGCAACATTCGATTCCTGTGATCATCTGGACGACTTGTGCAAAAATACCAAATCAGATAGTAAAGCAGTGATACATCGCACTTTGTGTGGAAACGAACTGGAGAACGTTATAGTTCCTTATTTCAATGAAAATTTAACTATTGATAGCAAATTTAGCTTGTAACTGAATAAATCTAATGCTATCACTTCTAACAAATCATTAGTTTTTTTGTAGTTCCGTAGAAAGCCAATTTAAGGATGAGGCAGCATTACTTTAAAAATAATTTTACCCCATTCGAATGCCGAAGTTGAACGCTATTCAGCAGCATGAACGCCGTGAGAAATAAGGCAAGAAACAAAATGTAACTGCTTATGCTTTCAGCTATTCTTACTGTAAAATATGGGCTAACGATGCATAGCAAACGTTACAAAAAACTTCAAACTGCCAAAAGTTGCCATAAAAAAAATTGGATTGATGGAGTGCTATGACATGACGATAGCCCCAGTTCAGAATACACGGCTTGTCTATCAATTATGATGAAATAGCATTGGAACTGTAATTCAGCAAGAAATCGGTGGATCATAATCTTTTTACTTCTTATTTGTAACTAGATACTGATAACAATTTTTCTGCAACGATATTGCAGGAAAGTCCGAGTTTTATTTGGCAACACTCAGCAGCAGTGCACGTCCGACGCAGGACCTCGGCGATCAACGTCCAAGTGCATTCTGATCGCAGTTCAGCGATGCAACTCAGAGTTTTTCATATTACCCAGATGAGAGTTCTAGGTTTCTCCATATCTTAAGAAAATTCCGCAGATAGTTATAAAAGAATACTAATAAATACTTCATGCTGATCTCAGTGTATGTGGTGACAGGTAACAGTTAATTATTTACGTAATTCTTGAGCATTAGGCTTGGAAAAATCCCCCAAATTAGTCTGAATATTCCTGGAACCCTCTCAAATTCCCAAGATCCGGAGAAAAATTCCCAAAGAGTGGCAGCCGTGTATTGCACGTCTGGCAAGGCACAGAACAGTAGTTAGAACAGGAATCGCTTGCACCGCCTGCCGCCAGCAGTGGCTGCCCTGGACGGCAGCTGCCTGCTAAACTGTTGCCGTTCGGTGTACAGGCTCCAATGCTTTCCGTGCTTCTCAAATACTGCCAGCCTGCCTGCCTGCCAGCCTGCCTGCCTGCCAGCCTGCCTGCCTGTCTGCCAGCTTCTCGCTGATCTGCTCCAGGTGTGTCAGTGACTTTAATCTTCGTGTTGAGGTTTGGAATTCATTGCCGGCATTGGCTTTCCGTCGTGGTGGCCTGCATGCGTTTAAGTAAGCTTTTAATGACTTTTTGTTGGGTATTCTTTAGCAGCATTTCGGGCTTCCCGATGAAACAAAATGCTTCATTTGGGGTGTGTTTCCTATCCGTGGCGGCCGGGGCGTGAAGTTTTAATAATAATAATAAAAAAATCGCCTCAATATTACAATTGTTTTGCAAAAAAATATACATTAGCAATGGAGTTGTAGCGCAAATGCGTAATTATTAAAGAGCTGTGTAGTAAAAGTATTGTGGCGTTAGTTGAGTCAAGTAGAGTAAAACTGAGAATTTGTTTGGTTCTAAGTAATTATAGAGAGTATTGAAAATAGAAAGGAAGCTTTTGAAAGCGAAAAACATGCAACCAAATTCATGTAAAGAGTAAAGTGTTATAGAAGAGACAATATAGACGTAGACAAATAAACTTATCATAGATGATGTGTTAAGAGAAAATAAATAAGATTTAGCAGATTAGGATATCGCAGTCTTCGCTGAAGACTAAGGGAGATTTCTGAAATCGTAAATGACTAGAAGAGGTTTAGAAATCGTAGAAGATAAGAAGAGGCTTAGAAATACCAGGAGACTAGGGGAGATTTGGATATATTGCAAAGGTGAAAAAGCTATTCCATAGGAGTGAGTAAATACGGCGAAACTATGACAGTCGTACAATACGTACTATACTATGCATCTTTTCACCCTCTATGTCATAATATAATTATTTGTACCTGCTCCTTTATTAGGATTAGGAATAGTGCTGTTTGAACCGTTTCGAATATTAATTACTATTTGAGTGAACGGATTAATGACGAAGTAATATAATTTTGGAAATGTTCTAAAAATATAAGTCAATCTGCACAGCGCTGCCTTCAAATTGAGTTATTGTTGGGGGGGAACTTTGCGCAAGTTTATTGACGGAGCAATGCCTGCATGCAGCTCCTGGGAACTGGTACGGGAAAAAGAAAAGTTTAATTGACCGCACACCCGAGCTGGGAATTTTTCGTGCACTTGTTCGTGAAGTAGATAGATGTCTAATGGGCTTCAAATCAGTGAACGGCTGCAGTCGATCACAGAGAGTGAAAATTATGGCTTCAAATACGAAAGGCTTGCGTGACAATCGCGACTTCATGCCCCGACCGTCCAATTTTTACTTTGGGTTATCACCCCAGCGACAGAGTAAGAGTGCCAGTAATGCTGACGCCGAAAAAGGCATTCCAAGAATTCTGCAGCCTTATTCGCAGGCGATCCGGGACAATAGAGCATGCAAGTGCAGCACTCTAGCATCCTGCCACTCTGGGCGGGCAGGGAGAGGGCTAAGATTTTTAGAAAATTTCATGAAAATGGGAGTATACGCCCAATTATAACCCTTCAAAATAATTTCAAAATATAAATATTATTATTTAGTAAGTTAAAAATGTAAAATAAATACACCCAAATTCGCAAGAACTTTTGTAGGCGTCTGTCGTCTCTGCATGCGGACCGTCAGCTCAACAGTTGCCAAAGGCCGCTAGTAGCCCAAGGGTAAAATATTTTCAAGAAAAAGGGTTATCCATAAAAGTATTATTACAGAATTGGATCATGAAAATTGGTAGCTATATACAGAAAAAACAGTGTCTTCACTGAATTCTTTGTTTTAACACATCTGACAGTGATGAAAAATTAACCTGAGCTATCGATAAAAGGTAAAGGTAAAGTCAACTTATACCACACCTTCACCTGGGAAACCCACGTGCACTGGTTTGTGCTGCTTGTATAGGCCCACTGGCCCCAAATGAGTAAGTGTAGTTGCAGTCGACCTCGGGTCAACAAGAACTATGGCGCCAATTTGACGGAAGGAACAAATGATCCGAGACCTCCCACCCCCCCTCATTTCTGAGGAAGGCCGTTCCGCCACAGCGCTGTGCATGCACACACAACTGCCGAGTCAGCACACCAAGATCTGCAAAGAGGTCGCTGCCTGTCTGGGCATCGAACCGGCGAGCGATACAAGGAGTTAAAGCTGAGAACGGAAGCATGCTGCTACCATGGCAGCATAATAATATTTATCAATAAACAGGAAAAATGATTTGATGCCGTGCTACTGAAAAATCGAGTACGTACTTGAAAAATGAAAAAACAGCAACATTTTACCTGTCAATGATGTTATATAAAAACAACATTAAAAATGTGCCGCCTTATCTCTTCCTTAGCATTATAGTACGAATACTCAAATAACGAAAATACGCGCGAGCAACGACTCTTTAACTTTATTCACATGATCCGAGTGTTTTCGGGCCAGGAATCGATTTGATTCAATATTAAGGCAACCGATAACCAGTTTGCCAAGATTTACCTTTATGTATTCGCTACGAATCAAGCATAAAATAGCCGTTTTACGTACTAGGGAAACTGGCGTAAACGGGAAAGTTGATCGTTCCACGCAACTGCAAAGCGCTTACTTTATCAAGATAAGGTCTCGTAAATAATTTAATCTATACGCAAACGTCGAGGTAAAATCGCTTGATCTCGATTATAAATCATTAATGACATATATGGCCCCTGCTGCCATGGCTCACCAACTACTGAAATTCTCCAACGAAAAAAACACATCCACAACGCACATGAATTGATGAAGAAAACAAAGAAAGTACGCTCAGAATTTCCGAGCGCATGTACAGAAGGCAAAAATTCTTTTGCACACAGCATTAAATTTCAAAAGACTGTTATGCATTTCTCTAACAAAGGAGTTTCGTTAGTTAATTAGCATGCGACAACTGCTTTTTGAGAAATCTGGACATCAGCCACTTACTTAGGGCACAAGCATTATGAAAAAAAAAGCAAAAAGGAAGATAATAATGAATAAAATAAAAAACAAAGAAAGAAATGGTGTCCTTTCAAACGGTGCAAGTCTTATATTAAATGGTATCTTTAGGTTAAAGACGTTATAGCCTTGACGACCTGTCCTTCAGTCGGTCCGTTCCGTTCTGCTGGTATAAGAACAGGAGCCTGACACCTCACAGCTAGGTGACAGATGAGCTGTCTCAGTAAGAGCCTGTACACACGGTAATCAAAAGAACGAGTTTCGTCGTCTCTGCTTCCGAATATGTTGATGTGCTTGAAATGAATTTTGAGTTAGAAGTCCGTCCATGTTTGAAGAGATGACCTATGCTTAACTAAATAAAGTGTTTACTGAGCGACCTGAACCTGACGGCTAACATTTTGACACGTTTTTTCTGCAAACTCGCAGCTGTGTTTATGAGGAACTATTAGCAGAGGAAACTCGTTCTTTTGGCTAGCGTGTGCACCAGCCTTTAGAATAAAATAAATGTTCACGGTCCGGGCGTAAATGAGAACAAACCTTCTGTTTTGTTGACATCTTCACATTGTCAGATTTACTAATTTATTATTCAAGTACGTTCCTTTAGTTCAGCATTTCCTAACTTTTTCGAAGTGATGACAACAGCACTCCATTACACAATTATTAGTTATCACACTGAACACATAGACCGAGCTGCGTCTATTATATAGCAGGATTTCTCCCTTTTCCAATCACGCGATGAACTGCACAGCTCATGTTGCTGCTTTGGTCAAGATATTCCTTTTCTCCCACGGAACATCCAATACAGCAAGGTATGGGTCCATTACCCACTATAGGCCAATATACCTACCGGTAGGGAAACGCTGATAAAAACGCCACGTGGACGTCCAGGGAGGGAAAAGGCTGGAGCTGCGTAGGTCATAAAAATATCATGATATGTTAATAAAAGTCATATTCACTTGGATTTGGAAGCATAAAATTCTTTCGATGCATCTGCTTTGCATCCTTGCATTCTAAACTCCATCGTACTAACGACTGCCGGCCATAATAAGGCTGAATTTATTTTTTACTATTTTGACTATCATTTTTCAATTCCGCACTTTTGTACTCTAAAATGACATAGAATATGTTTTTTTTAATTCATTGTTGGACATACCACATTTTCACTATACAGTATCGTATTCAATTTATTTAACAATCAGGAATCGTAAATTTCTATGTTTAACATTTTTGAAAATTAGTTTCAGTGACCCAGACGAATAATTGCGTTCAAACGCATAAAGGCCTAAAAGTCAATTCATTCCCCGAGTATTTTGACTTACACAGAACTATTTACAGCAATTTTTTGCCCTCCAAAACCGCTTAATTACTGTATCTGTTGCCGTGAATTTTTTGTAAGCGTTTTTGTAACATTATCTGTATAGGCTCTTAAATTATCGGTATTAATTATCATGCGGACGGACTATAGCAATAAAATGTTGTAGTGAAGTTTCTTTTTTAAAAGTTTCAAATTATTTCGATACTCTTTGCTAACTGTATTTGAAAGAAATTCCTTTTAAAATATTTGAACTATTTCGGCATATTTTTGCTAATATTCTTTTACTTCAATTATTTTCGGAAATTTTGAATTATTTTGCTGGACATGCTGCCTAAAAATTTGTAACTGAAACAAAATTTTTCCGATAAACTGTAGATTTAATATTCTTTGAGTTCTATATTTCACACACAGCGCTATAGTTGACTGGTAAAAAATAAGGTATTATCCTTATAATAAGCTGACGGGTAGAAAATGAATTGTCCTTATAAAAAGTTGAAACACAACGAAAATTGATAGGATTTTTCACACCTAATACAGCGCGTAGAAAGGTCGTACCGTACTTCTCACTTTCGGAAAGATAATATTCTCATTAAAGCCTTCAGTTCACTTTTTCTGTAGGCTAGAGTTTTAAAGGCGTATACATCAGGAGCATAAAACAGACAGTTTGCTTTTGTGTTTAGATCAATCTGCTATAAATCGATAAAAGGATCATCTCACTTGCATATATATTCCCAAGATATGCAATCACGGCACGTTTATGGAACATAAAACTTGGCTAGGAATTTAGTGAAATGAGGTGTTTTACTGGAAATTATGAACACTTTATTGGAAAATATTAATTAATCATAAGCACTAAAAAATTTCTGATATAGTATCAACCCTCATCTTCCGATCATCATTTCAGCTTTGACTCTTTATACTTATGTGTGGGTAGCCTAGTATGTTGTGTCGCCTGTAGCGCAGTGAAGTGCTATATTAGAAAACGTTAATCATAAAGACCCAAAATTTTATGGAATTATTCAAAATGTTTGGTTCGCATCGAGTACTCAGCTAATCAGATGCTATAGTATCCTGTAGTTTCTAATAATATGCCCAGCTTTGGCATATCCTATTTGTAAATAGTCGCGACTGTTCTCTCAATTTTAGTGAAAAGTTTTCACCATTAATTCAGGCTAATCAGAAGCAGCCTATTTTTATAGCTGGCAAAGCGTCCAATTACGCCATTGGATCTGGTAGTTTATTAATGCTTCCTACCAATCAATAATTCTAAGATGACTTCGATACCGGAAGGTTTCAAAACATATATGTCCTATAGCAAGCAAAATAGGGCGAATTGACAAACATTAAACTAAAATTTTATTAGCAAGCAGAATATCTAAGCGGCCGGCAGGGTGTCGGAGCCTCTACAGCGCGTTATTAATTTTGATTTACGACACAGACACGTGGTAAAGAGCTGGTGGATGATGCTGTCAAAAAAAAAAAAAAAAAAGAAATTAAAAGTTGGGTGTCATTGCGAGTCGAATAGAAAAGAATAGACGTTGCGTTACCAAATTTATGCCTATAACAGTGAAGTAGTGGCTACTACAAATTGTATACTAGTATACTCATTCTCCTGTATTCTAGCGTGATGACGATCAGTGCATTATATAGTTCCACTAGCATATAATATGTGTGATTGCGTCTACTAGCACCACTAGTGTGTATACCAGTATATATACTAGTACCACTTGCTTGTTTACAAATACTGTAAGTACTATATAGCGGCAATTTTGGATACCACAATAGAGGCGAAGCAATATACTTGCCCCAGTGTAATGGATCGAGAAATACAGAATTCACGGCGGACTCATGACCACAGCTCATGTACAGAAAGAAGATGGTTGTGTTAAATTTGGGTGTATGCGCTGCCCTCCTAAATTTTCAGATTTGTGACGCTAATATTACGTCAGGCCACTGTGGAAATATTAGAGATTCCTCGCTGCAACAGTGGCGTGATGCAATTGTGACGTCACAAACCTGAAAATTTAGGGGGGTAGAGCATACACTCAAGTTTGACACAACTATCTTCTTCCATGACGTTAAATTGAAACTTATAAAACCATTTTTTTAATTTTGATGATGCAATAGTAGTACAAAAAGTCAAAAACTGATAAACTCGTAAGGTAGTTGAAGCTTTCTATAGCGTACAAGAGTCAAAGAAAATAAACAGACACCTAGAAGTCCCTCAGCAGCTGCTTCCTCTACTCATCGATTGCTGAAGTTATTTTTAATAATTCTTCTT
>LQNS02276924.1:28031774-28047214 GCA_001587735.2 Parhyale hawaiensis | reverse complement strand
TCGTAAGGTAGTTGAAGCTTTCTATAGCGTACAAGAGTCAAAGAAAATAAACAGACACCTAGAAGTCCCTCAGCAGCTGCTTCCTCTACTCATCGATTGCTGAAGTTATTTTTAATAATTCTTCTTTCATTTTTTTCATCATTCTATAATGAGTAGCATGGATACCTGTCCTTGTATATAGCTCCAAATCGATATGCTTCTTTCCCCTGATGACGGCTGAAGCAAATTCTTGCCGAAAGCTCGGGTATATTAAAATGTTTGTCTTGAAGAAGTTTTCATTTAACATCGTGGAATAAGAATTACCAAGACGTCCTTTATTCTCAACGATACAACTCTCTTCTGTAAATGAACTGTGCTCATGACCACGGTCAAGAACAGTACGGGTAATAAGCTGGCAACGCAATATGTTTTCGCCGTCATATTTGACAATAATGTATATTAGATTATGCCGAGATATTATCATTTTCACCGAAAGCCAAGACCTGCAAGAAACAATAGCCTTTGCTTAAGTGAAATTTATGCTGTACTAATGCTGTAGTTAATAGAAATTATATATATACATATACAAAAGATTTGGAAAACATACGGCAGCTATTTCTTAGTACTAAGTTCATCCAAATGTCAAGGCAAAAATTAAAAGAGTGAAACAACTTTTTTACTATGAAGAAGTTTATCTACACACCGAGGCTATAAGCTACTCTAAAGCACCTATTTAATATGAAGATTATCCAAACATCGAGGCTATAAGAAACACTGGAGCAGAGTATAAATATTAAGAAGCCAATACAAATGCTGAATCACGTTTATCCAGAGATCGTATCCTGGACACATAGCTCCAACATTCGGATAAATTTCTTTAACGTAAAGGCTCCTTCATTGTTTCTTGCAGATCTTTCCTTTAGTTGAAAATAATAACAACTGAGAATAATCTAACTAGTGTACGTACACGGTTGTTAAAAATGACAGCGAACGCACATTGCATAGCTAGCATTTTAATTTTATTCTTGACCGTCATTATCAATCCGCTGTATGAGACTGTGGCAGTGCGCGATTCAAACGAACGACATTTGCAAACGTCAAGACAATGCAGAGCTGAACAATAATACTATCATGTGTATATGATGATAGTCTATCTAAACCCTAAAAAATTCTTAGCCGCCCCATGCAGAAGCTGAAAACATAACCCCCCCCCCCGTGGACGGCCATGCAAGAACTCTTCTGTGAAGTGGGGGGTATAATTAGTACATGGGTGACAGTTCAGTGTAGAGAGAGATTTAATTTGTTCCCGTGGGCAGTATACTTCAGGGCGGAGCTGCAGCACGTGTACTGCAGGTACTTAAATGCGCTAATAATTTATTATGAATATCCTTGGAAACAAAATGGCGACGCTCTCACAGCTGTGAAGATTAATTATACACATTTACCTTGATAAATGAGTTTAGTTTCCTGAAAAAATATTGAACATAAGTTGGGAATAGGTAATAGCGATATAGAAAGATCATAGGATTGTATATGAACCTTCATATTTTTCGTAGTAATATAAGTCCAAGAGAACCATGCAAGATGTACGCCAATTCTACCCAATGCCTGTCACTACAGCAGCTTACACGTAAACGTTTCAAACAAAACATTATGTATATTACTTTCGCTTTATATCTATATATAACACAGCAAAGAACTATATTAACCCTTTACTGGAGGCTGAAAAACGTTTTCGTAAGAAAAGCATTATGGAAGTGGCTATAAATTGTATGGTCACTTGTCTTTATTGTGTTATGTAGAGCCCTTTTATATATCTACATATAATCATATAAAGCCTGAAATGTAGCCCATCATACACAATATCTATATGAGAATAAAAACAACATTAGTACAAGACGGACCATATAAAACATGTATTTTGGTAGGAATAGTTGTTTGAAGAGACGTTAATGAAGTATGTTTGCCATTGCGTATATATCTATAATTAGAGACAGATATTATAATCATCTGGCGCGATATTTATGCATCGAGAAACAAGGTCGAAAAAACTTCCGTTTGTTCGTCCCGCTCAATATCTTAGTTACAGAGAGCCCCAACAACGACAGATAGCGCTCGATTATCTGTGTAAAAAAGGACCACGTACAGTTACGACAGCTATTCCGTCAATCCTGCGCGATATTGCTGTAATAAAATCGTAACTATCAACTAAAGAGATTCTGATGTAAGGAAACCTCGGCAACGACTGAGAGGAGCGTTCTCCCTCTTAAAATTTAGAAAAATAGGCGTAAGAATATCACATGAGCGGCAGATGCTATACCAACCCCTGGCTATATCAATACTTAAGCACCCAACCTTAAAGAAAGATAAAATTATACGCTGCTGCGCAAGAGTGGTCAGAAAGATGACAGACCGGTCGCCGCTCATGTCCACAAAATGCTGGACACAAAAGCCTACAGCAATCTGCTGTGACCACGGACATGGTCTCTTCTGTAGCGGTCAAAGCGCTCACCACTTAGCGCACTGTATATTTCTCCTATCAATATTTCAGTATGTTTGCCTGACAAAAGAGTAGTTGGATATCACAGCATCGTAATTATTTTTGCGTTCATTGTTGACTTCACTACCTTCAAGTAGTATTTTAGATATTAGCCTCCAACAATGATCTCGTATTGGGAAGCCTCCGCAATTTCTTGACACACTAAGTAGAATCTGACTAATTAATGTTTTATGAAAAACTAGGATTCAAAAATGAAGCTCTATAACAATGGTGCTGAGGGTAATACTGTTACTGTAGACAGGCGATGCTGATAAACTATTGGAAAAGTCTGGCTTGGGGAGATGCTTGAGGATGGTTCTTAACCAGGTTAACTCGCCCTCCCTAAGAGTACAAAATGGCATACCTGATTTTCGTGGGATAGTATCATTAAATGTAGTAATCCTTACGTAATTTTAGAAACTCTTTTGGGCTGTTCTTTAAATTGGATCCCGAGTTTTCGGATCATTATACATGGTCCGCATTGTGGTATAGCGGACCACGCATGTATAATGGTTCGAAAACCACTTAGCGCACTGTATATTTCTCCCATCAATATTTCAGTATGTTCGCCTGGCAAAAGAGGCACTTGGATATTACAGCATCATAATTTTGAAAATAAGTTCAAAATGAATCATTTCAAAAATTTGGTTATTTACTCACCGTGATGTTTCTAACATTCCTGCAAATTTTATGAAAATCAATTAATACCGTTCCGAGTTACACAACCTCAAAAAAAAAAAAAAAAAGATGCAAGCGGTTAAACGAATCTTCACCAAAAGTTTATCACCTGTTCCTCCTTACAAATCTACCAATCTCTGTAATTTTCGTGCAGACCCATCAATGCTATCTTGATTTATTTCGGTGATGGACAAACGGTCAAATAGACAGAAAGACAGACAGTCAAACTCCAAGAAAAACATGACCTCATTGGCGGAGATAATTATTTATTCTTGTGGGGCTCGAGCACTTCTTTCACAAAAAACTAGAGGTGCATGCGGGACTTAGTTTTAGACTCGCAGGTCTTCCGCGGCGTATCGCCTTACAGTCAAGCACTTGCACGTATGTCTCATAATTGAACTGTATCGCGTGGACAGAAGAAGGCCTTTTCCACACAAAAAGGAATTACAAGATTGTCAAAAGAACTGAAGCACTGCTATCAGTTGTGATACGTTAATATCGGCCGACCCGGCTTGTGTGACACGAGTGCACCAACCACCACGACGATCTTTTCCTGCATGAGCTTCGAGTTCTTCGGCGATCGACCGCTCGGCAGTTCACCAAGATCCATCTGCGAGGTCGGCCCAAGCCCTAAGTCAACTAAGTGCATTTAGACCGTCTTGAGACGGCCTGGGTTTACAATGCACACTGGTACGGGCGCTCGCGTGAGTTGCCAATCGTGACCAGGATGGACTCCAGAACCACGAGTTATACGGCGAGACCTGAGGCACATCAAAAGCGACATGGAGGTCCAGCACAACCCGTTCATCAACCTCCATTCGTTCGCCGTACGTCGCATATAAGCTCTGCTGTACTTATAGGCCGGTACGTGCCATCCAGCCTGCAGGGTGTAACGTGGGTGAACGTGAGATTGGTCACCTCCATGTTGGTTTTCTTGATTGTGGTCTATGAAAAAGAGCGAGGAATAATGAAGGTGAGTTGTCACTAGTCAGGAAACCGTTTCCGTTGGTGTCTTGATTACGTAGCTTATGAAAATGAGGGAGAAATGATATGCTTGAATTGCTATGAGCAGAGGAAATATTGAAGCTTCCTTTGGGTTTCATGAACACCTTGTAGGACGTGCAAGGGTAAGTCCAAATACAGTTATTATAAAAAAAGTTATCTGAACTCAGTGTGCTTAAGAAGTATGTGACACATGAGCTAGGGTAGGCACAATATGTCATAGAAACATTCAACGGCACACACTTCATCGTCATTTTTTGCTGCGATGTATCAATAAAGCTTATCATGTAATTGCGAGGTTTGTCTATAATTTATGAGGTTGTGAGTGGGTTGACCACGGTTCAAGTAACAAGTACATGTATATACTTGGATGAAATATCAATGGAACAGATAAATAGCTTTCTTCCACCTAATCTTTATTTTACACTTGACACGTCACAGCAAGATAGACAAGCTGGCGATATGACGGTGAAGATCGCTTTTAATAACTTAAGGCTGTCATTAACAATACTGGTAAGTTCAAGCTCGATGGTAAGAAATATAAGTAAATTTGACCCTTTTTACAGTATGCTGGTCGTACTTCATTTTAAAAAGATCTTGCATAAAGGCAACGTCTTTTCAAGCACCATTGACAATCTAAATTGTGGTAAAGACATGACGTCGATGAAAAGCGGTATCTTTGTTATATCACGTAGCGGCCATTCAACGTACCTTAATTTTCCCACTTGGTTGCGATCGAGTCTTGCGATTGCTAAAGAAGTTAACCACACGCAGGTTCAATATCCACGAATTTACAGAAAAACATTCAATATGTGTTTCAATGTTATGTCTATCTTTCATTAATGGTATGACTTCAGCCAGTTAGTATAGGAGAAAATTTGATTTTTTCCTACCTATCTCCTAATTTTATTTTGTCGGTTTTAGAAGAGTGATTGACAGATTTACGTATTGCCTCCCATGTAGGATAGAATGGCGTTGTTAGTTAAGCAATGAAAAGTTTACCTTTTGACATGACACTTGTAAAACTAGGCACAGTTTGAAGATGAGTCTCTCGATGGGGCATGCATATTGCATAGCCTATGCTTGTAATGTTGTGTGATTGGATTAACTTGCATAGTATTCATCTCAAATATTCAATGTGGAATTAAACAAGTCTCATAGGAATAGCATCATTTCAAACATGACTAAATGGTTCTCTTGGTCTTTGAGCTGTTGTCATCTTTGGTTGACATGACACTATTCAAAACGTGGTATAGTTCGTCTCTCATAGGCATTTAATGAAAGATAATGAAAATGTTTACGTGAAAATAAAGAGGGTAACTTTCAAATACTACCAATTCTCTCAGTCTTTATAACGGAGCATAAGAGCGTTGATCGACACAAGGCTAATTTAGCTCAACATCAAGGAATTACAGAGCACAGTAGTTTGCAACAACATCGTTCAAATAGAATCCTATTTAGAATCATGAATCTGAAAACATTATTAGATAAAATCGAAAACAAGTATGGATGCCATGTTCCAGAAAAGAGCGTAGGTAGGAAATATATATATATATATATATTATGTCGGAAAACAGTCTAAAGCGAATTATCTCGCATGTGCTGCACAATGTGGGTAAAAACTTTTGAATATTTTATAAACTATAAAAAGCACTAAAATACAAAACACTCGCGAGACAATACCACCGCTTTAAATACCTTTGAGAACAGGCATTCCAGTTTGCCAAACTGACGTTATATCGAAGCAAGGAAAACCAGAGCACTCTGAGAGTGCATACCTCCGCCAAGCGAGGCAACGGTAGCAAAAGATTCAAATTGGCTCTGAAACCATAATTTTCTTTGTATAAACTCCAAAATCGAATCATTTGTGTCCTTTCATAGTAATAACAGCTTGTGCAATTTTCTTGAAGATCCGTTCATAACTTTTTAAGTTATGCTGCTAACAAACGTTATGACAAACATCAGTCAAACATACAAACGAACAAGCCGATCTGCACCAAAGTTTAATCATTTATGTCTTTCAACATTGCTAACAACCCCTATGAATTTCATAAAAATCCATGTATTATTTTTTGAGTTATTGTGCTAACAAGCATAAAATTAAAAACAGTGACAAACGAACGAACAAACGGATCATTACTAAAATTCGGTCATTTACTCTTTGTTATATACCTAACAACTCACGTTAACTTCATATAAATCCATCCATAACTTTTTGAATTATGGCATTGAGAAAAATGAGGCAAACAAACAAACGGATGGACATATCTTCACGAAAAGTTAATCATCTGTTCCTCCTAACATACCTAACAATCCCTGTAAACTTCGTCAAAATCGGTTCAGAACTTTTTGAGTTATCTTGGTGACAGACAGACAGAGAGACAAGCATACAAACAGACAGACAGAGAGACAAACACGACGAAAACATAACCTCCTTGGCGGAAGTAATCACGAAGGGCGACAATGGCTAATAATTAAAACAATGATTGTCTACTATATTTTGAAACACCATTTGTTGGTCGCTTAATTGCTTACTCTTGGTTGGCTGGTCCGTCTCTCCGTCACGATCTTATAGAATAGATAGGAGAAAATACAGTGATAAGGTAGGAAAAAACTCAAGCAAGTAAGTTTTTGAATATGGGAATATGACGCTGCAGTTTCTGAAACCAACTCCGCTAGAGAGAAGTAGCTGTACTCCTTGACGTTTCTTCTTAAGCTTGGGAGATGACAGGGCTTTCATTTTCCAATCATCGGTTGCTCCCGATGCTCTTCATATATGCTGCACACATCTTTAGGTGTACCAGATGCATCACTTTATATGGCTTCAATTTACTCAGCTTTCTATCATCGAGTGTGAAATGTCTTTACTAGAGATGGTGCTGTCCACGTCTATTCCAGGATTGAAATTCAGATTTTCACTACTTTACTGGGCTTGATATATCAGTCTCAGTAGCAGAGACACCGTTCAGATTCTATTTCTCTCTCTTCTGGATTTTTTCTTCCTGTTTGATAACCAGAAGGTAAAAAAAACTGAACGCTTAGTGGACGCCATCTTTGCTACGACTGGTACTTTAGTAAATAGAAATCCCCCCTGCAATGTTCCCACAGCTTGTAGGACTAACAGTACTGTACATCTGAAACGTAACTAATCTACGGCGAGTATGTACATTACTATGATTAAATTAATGACTATGAAATTGAAAAATACCTCCTACAAAATCACCACAGCCTCTAAGACTGACAGTACGTCATAGCAAATCAATAGCATGGGACGTGACTAACTATAAATTAGCAGAAATTCGCTGAAATACTGAGTTGATTGTGCAAAGCAAGTCAGTGGCATAAGACAAAAAATATCGGTAAATTAGCAGACCTTCACTAATATTTAAAGTTAATTTTCCTAGGCCAGTCAACAACACGGGGCGAAAATAACTATAGATTAGCAGAACTTTTGTGAAATTTAAAGTTGATATCCTCAATATGAAAGGCAGCAGTCATATCACGCTGTAATAAGCCGAGCCGCTTCTGCTTGGAGGCCCGCTCAAAGCCTCTACAATATTAATGCTCGCGTGACCGACCTCTGTAATCAATAGTTGTTTTTGCTACAGTTTATCGTACTTTCTTATTGATTATCCATCTCAGCGACAGAATTTTGAATAACAAACATGGATGTCGCAGCGAGAGGCTGCGCGGTCACGGAATAGCTATCATGAGCGACTGAATATGGCGGCAGCTTCTGCTATTTGCCACTTTGGATGATGTTGGAAGATGGTGGCCACTGAATGGTACTATTGTATGAAACCAGCGCAGTTGATGTTCATTAATTGATGTATGCTCATCATACTTGGAGCACGAGCGATCGGAATCATTTAATTTTCTACTAATTTGATGCTTCACTTTCTACAATCTTTAAGGCTTCGTTTTCTTTCCATTGCGGCCCCAGTTATTAAATATTTAAAACAGCGGTATTGCTTACACGAGCTGTTGTAAGCAGCCACTGTCTGCATGCGCTGCTGGTCCTCATTGCTTGAGGTTGAATGAGGCAGTATAATGAGGAAGCAGGATGAGCCGTAATTTTTTGTGTTTTATTTTCATTCAAATTTTCGTTTTTTCAGCCCTCTCCAAATTTTTTGCATAATAAAAAAAAAAAAAGGAGCCGATCCAACATTTCAGATTGTTGAGTGTGTCTATTGTCCATTGAATGCAATATCTCACAAACTCGGCCCTGCTAGTACCAATTGAAAGTTAAATTTGAACTTACTTTCAACGCTTTAAAGGCTTTCAAAATTCAGCAATGAAAATTTGATGAGCAAGGATTTCTTAGTTTTCATCAACTTCATGTTAGCGAATTTTTTTGGAAAACTTGAAGATTATTTTAACATATCATTGTTTAAATTGGAAGGAAACATCGTTATTTAAACCTGGTATAATTTTCGGAAAAATCTGAAAAATTATAATTCGCTGTACACCACGATTTGTGAAGTTTCATAGGCACACTTTCACAAATTGAAAACATAGCAACTCTATTTTCGCTTCATTCCCGCAGCAATGTTTTTTTTTTCTTTGAGCTCTATATGAAGGGTTCATTGAACTGTGCTGTAGAAAAAAAAAAAAAATAGTGAAAACTAACGAAGCCGGACCGTGTCGAAGTTCTATGTCGATATTGATACATTTTACAGAAGGATTGTGAAGTCAGTGATGTCATTATATACTGAAAATTTTAGTGATAGCTCGCACGATGCTACGAAAGCTCGTTAAGAATTGCGGGAAGGCCTTGACAGATAAAATCAGAGCTTATGTATATCAAAAACAGAAATATATAGGAGAATTCCTGACATGTTGGCAGAAATATTGTCTCTGTCTCGAGTGAACCTTCCGTTCCTGGAAGACGCGTTCAACAGTATGCCTGTTTGCTCAACATCTGTAAGACGTTTTCTGAAGCTACAACCATAAAAACTCGAACAGTTGTTTTAAAGTTTATACTGCAAAGAAAGTTTTGCTACACCCTTCAGCCAGTTCCTCAATATGGCGTCAGCTGATGCACACACTTCTATATTTCTAGATTTTCCTGTCTTACGAAACCTTTCACTCATGAACTGTCACTTGCTTTGAGGATTCCCAGCTTAATTGAGGAGTTCTCCATAGAGTACTAGCTAAAACCACAATCGGGAACACATGCCTCAGTTATTACAAACATAATATGTATGCTATAACTTCGCGGTCAACGTGTATATTGACTATACACTATTCCAGGCATGACGTTCTTACAGTCGATTTCTAATGAGGCGAATGATAGCTGCTTATAAAGTAGGACATCGTTTGTTTAGGACATGATTTGATGTTGCTCCAGTGAACAGTGATTGCTAAGCCTAGACATGATTTAAAACTCGCAGAAATAATAAAGTCAAAAGTAATATATGCAGAACTAAACTGAAATACTGTGGCTATGATGTTTATGATATTTCTTACAGTGTTCTTGCTCTTACTGACAATAATAATTAATAATAAAACTAAGCCTATATTGTACAAAGAGTTTACTGAGTCTGGTGATATAATGTAAATCTGAAGTGTCGTAAAATATCGGAAAAACAATTATTGCCGTACCAGTTCATTCACAAATACGCGTGCCGTTGTTATGTATGCACGATTGCACACTGTTCGTGGGTCAGTAAAACTGGATCGTGCTGTATACCTGCTTGAATACACAGGATAGGAAGCGCAAACTCATGCAGCGGTTTTTCCTAATTTTCATGGACGTGATGATGCAATTGTACCTACTACGAACATGCGGAGAGAGTAATATGTTTAGTAAAGAGTACAAAAAAATGTTATAATAAAATTTGCTTAAAAGTGAGTAAATTTACTATTAGGTTGCCTTGAAAGTTTGCGAAACATTAGCCATTCCATTTTAAGCAAGCCAAATATGAACCACTTTGTTGAACAACGCGTCTCCATCTTTTCCATGACTTGAAAATACGCTCTTCATAGAATTGCAGCGGTTTCATGGCAAAGAATTCATCAAGGTGTCTTTCAACTCATCCAAGGAATTTACTTTTTACCATTAACACTTTTCTGCAAAGACATGAATTAGTGGAAGTCCAAAAGAGCTATACCAGGTGAATTGGGAGGGTGGAACAGCACATCCCGGCCAAGCTGCAGCAATTTTTGTCTTGTTTCCAAATAAATGTGTGGCCTAGCCAGCATTATCCTGATGAAAACATCACCTTTCCTGTTGGCTACTTTTGAAGTTTTTTTCTCCAGTTGCTGCTACAATTTTAAAATAAAAAGGTAAAGTCAATTTTGACTGCACTCTCCATTGGGAAACCTACAAGCACTGATTCGTGCTGCAGATATAGGGCAATTGGCCCCAGAGGAGTAAGTACAGCTGCAGCCGACCACAGTTCGTAAAGAACTATCCCGCTATAGCATAAGGTTCAACTTCCCGCGCCCCTACCTATACGGTAAGCGCCCTAAAGCAGCTGAGCACATCAAACATTTTACTGACTCAGTGCATAGGGCGTTACAAAGAACGCTCACCAGGCTCGGGGCCCGTTCCCGGCTCCTTCAGCACAACTGTGCAGCCTGCTGCTACCGCCCAGTTGAAAGCAGTATTTCTCAGAATTAATTATGTGGATATTTGAGAGAAGCTCATAGAACAAAATTCCTTTCCAATCCACTGCCCACAAAGCAAAACTTTCTTAGGGTGAAGACCCTCTTTGGGGTAGCTAACGGAGGCTCAGGAACGTTTTCGCTGAACATTTCGGTACATAATCCAACTCTCAACTCTTGTTCTGTTACAATTTGTTTTTAAAAAAGCGCGTTCCATTCCGTTTATAAAGCAAATCACTGATGGAAATGCGATCCAAAAGGTTCTTCTGGCTCAATTGTCATGTGACACCCAAGCATCGGAGCGATTTGTGAACCCAAGATTTACCAGATGCTCATGAACAGTGGATTTTGATGGGTTGAGGCTTTCTGCCAATTCTCGACTTGAGCAATATGGGCTATTCTTAATTAATGATTTGGTTTGGTTATCATCTTTAGAGGATGGTCTGCCTGATCGTTTTTTTTTTTACAAAGGCTACACTTTCCAGCTCGGAACCTACAATCACTAGCTCGGTTCTTCGAGAACCACTTTCGTACCATCTTTCGGGTAGAAAACCATCACCGTAAACAGCATATAGTTCTCTGGTTGCTTGTGAGGTATTTTAATATTTTTTATGGAAATACAAAAGCATGAAGTGCAGAAAATATTTTTCTATCTTCCATTTTAAATGGTTGCAGAATTAAGAGAGGCTGTAGGATCATAAACCTCCTTCCACGAAAAGATAGCTTGAACTGCGCTCTAATTATAAATGGAGTCGTACTCAAATCCATTTTTCCGGACTCAATCATGTTCCAAAAAATGCCGAAAGTTGAAGTATTAAAAATCGGCCCCAGCTTTCCGCACAGCCCAATAAATTAAAATCATCTGGTAATACAAGGTGAAACTTAATATCCACTTATAAAAAATAACTATATTTTCATTCTTTCTTTTGTTTTCAAACTTAGCGAGTTTTGTGCGAGGTCTGCCTTTAGTGCAGCCTCATACTGGGGTCGAGCACTACTACATGAAAGCCTTTGCGTACGTACCAGCGCTTACTTGCAAGTAACCGGGATATGTACTTTAGGTTCCCTACGCATACAGTAATTTAAGAATATAGGTTTACGCCCTAGAGCGTGGCTCTCCCGAGACGCTCGCAAAGTACCGACCTCGGCAGTGCGATGGGCTCCCGATACATTTGGATAAGTTGCTTATACGTATAATTAAGGTAGGTCTCTAATTCTTACGATATGATTCACGCACACCTGTACCGTATGTCGTGAGAACTCCTCACGCCTGAACACAGGGAATTCCTCGCGTGTTACTGGAAGTGGCACATTCACGCAGCGCCGGCAGTTTGTGGTGAATAATAATTAACACACAACCTACCAAACCCTTGTGTGATAGTTAGTCATTGTTTGAAGACGGTTTACAGTAATTACAGTGTATGACAAACTCTATGAATACTAACCGCAGACAGATTCGTGCCTATACTAATGAGATTTAAATCGATTATCATTATTCATGGATAACGATAGGCGGCGAATATTTTTTAGCTATAGTAAAACAATAACCACCTGACATCACAAGTGCCATAGTCTACAGAAAACAGAGTCAATATTTCAAAAATATCCAACGTATCTATATTAAGATATATTATGTGCTCCGCAAAATTCAGTTCGCCAGCACTCATTCATCACTGGAGGCAAGAGACTACTCATTAATTAGGTACAAGATCTTTATGTTTTTTTGTTTCAATTCTATAAAAAATGGTCACCTCATTCAATAATGTCGACGTGCATGTCTTCGGACGTGCATGTTACAAAAAAAAATCCTTCTATTGCACTTGATAGTAGAAGTGATGCAGCTTCTTTAGTTCCAGCACAAGATGGTCACACTTCTTGTGGAGTACAACATCTTTTATGGTCTCGTAAGCCCGTACAGACATCAGACATTTCACTTCGACAGTATATAGTGTCAGGTTGGATGTAATCTATACTCGTGTGGTTAGATGTCGTTTTTGTGTTAAATGCACGGCCGTGTCCAACGGCCTTTGCTTTGATTTCGGCACGTGGTGCATTCGCCGTAGGAGCTGCCTCGCGCCCTTACCTAGAGGTGTTCCTGGAACGTATTTATTTATAATTGTGCTCAGCTTCCGTACTGCATGTGAGTGATTATAGCTCCATTAGATATATTCGTGTAGATGGACTTTACGCTGCAGTTCACACATTTACCACCAACAAAGTTTGCACGAGGAAGTGGAATTTTGTTCAGAAGAGTTACTATTGCAGCAACGTGAATTAGACTCACGGGAGTAGATGCAGGTATTCATTTAGGGCCACCAATAAAATATTAATCAGCTCGGAATAATTGATTACACAAAGTAGACAAGTTACAAGTAGAAACATTATTATACCAACGCCACCAGTTTCCAACTAGAGCTACACTGGGAGAGTGGAAACCTCCACCAAAGATGCAATGCTAACAGAAAGAAAGATTGGCAGGTACACGAACGATAAAACAGGTTGACGGACAATTACCAAAGTTTAATCAATCTTTCCTCGTTACATACTTTGCAGTTTCCATAAATTTCATAAAGATTCGTTGATATTTTGTTGAGTTATGTTGCTAACACGAAGCAGATAGACCGACGGACAAAGAGACAAGCTGATGGATGCATCATCGCCAAAACTTAATACTCCGTTCATCTTAACTTTTACAATAGTTCCTGTAAATTTCATGAAAATCTGTATATAAAAAAGCTTTTTCAGTTATGTTGCTATAACAGGAACAAACAAAGAAACAAACGGACTGACGGATCATCACCAAAATACAGTCAACTAGTTGCTTGTCACTTTTACAGTTGCTGTAAATTCTATAAAGATCTGTCCATATTTTTTTTTTTTGCTAACAGATGTCAGACAGAGAGGTAGACAAGAAGAAATCAACTATTTCTTGAGATTTTACTTATAGTTCTTTTTTTTTAATTTCATAAACATCCGTCCGTAACTTTTGAGACAATCAGACTGATGGACTAACTACAAAATTTGATCATCTGTTTATATCTGGGGACATTCCCAAGAGTTTCTGTAAATTTCATACAGGTGCGTTTACAAATTTTTGAGCCATGTGGCTACGAACGATTATAATGATCCCAGTACAGTTTAAGATTAATTTCCGTTGCGTAAATCAGTTTTGTCTATCCCACGGAAATATACTGATTACGTGTGTAATATTTCGAACTCTAACCATGGAATGGTTAGAATATTGCGCATTCGACCGTGCCTGTATGTGTTTGCTGACTAACGAAAAATGGAATTTTAACTCTTAGATATTAATTGGGGAAGGGGCATAGATATACTATCGTATTGTTAGCTTCACATATTACTATGTACGCATGTTGATCAAAATTCAAACTAATGTTTCACACAAGAAAGAAAAAGTACGTTAAAAGGACACATCTAAGTCATACGAAATGAAATTTACGGTCAAGTCAAGAAAAATTACGTGTTATGCTAGAAAAATTTAATTTCACATCGAAATATCAAAGCTCTAATTACTTAAAAAATTACTTCTGTGCGTTAAGAAAAAACGTTTTGCGTAAAGATAATCACGTTTTACGAGGAGCAAATTAGGGCTTAGGCGAGAAAATATACATATTTTCCTCAAAGAAAGTTCTATTTCTTGCAAAAGAAACAGTCTTTTCGCGTGAAAAGTACGAACGACATTAATATGTCAGTGCCATCGAACGCGAGAGAAGGTCGGGCTGGAAGTTGGTGTTGCAAGTTAATGTAATTAATTACTGGATAAAAAAAAAAGAACGGCAGCATTAACCGACGGTTACAAACTGGCAATATTCAACTGTGTGTTGATTTCACCAATGGCTTTAACAACTTCACTATATATCTGTTCAGGGCAAATCGATTTTCCCTAATAAAAATCACCGCAACCGTCAATTTTATTACAAGATTTACCGCAAATACATACAACGCAGGATATCAGTGGCAAAGGTAAAACATACTTACAGTTTTTCTACAAGTGTCAGGGCAGCATTCCATTTCTAATATTATGTACACTTTGTTTCAGCGCAAAAACATAAAACAATAGAAATCTGTCATACAGGTGAAAAGTTTTACTGTAGTAGAAAGTTTTTGCAGAAGTTCATGTGGCTGCATGCATGGTCACATCAATTGGGCGTTCTCTCTGTACACATACCGACAGTGATTGTCGCAGTAAGGAGGTAGACCCAGGTAAAGTTTACTTCAAGTCAAGGTAGCTACTTTATGGCTCCGTCTTTTCTCGAAATATATTGACAGCTGACGCCCTGAGCCATTCCTGAGGTGTGCCAAAATATGCCATGGCTCGTTGGATTTTAGATGCGTGCACTACAGTTGCGTACATTAGAAGGGTTGAGGTCATGGATGTGTTGTTGTCAGTGAGGTTACAGCCATCGTACATTATCCATGCGTTGCCGACGTAGGTTATAAGTGGATAAGTAATTAATGCGACGGATCAAGCTGTGTAGATTATGAAGGTGTCGGTTATATTTAGGCATCTAAGCAGTAATGCTGATCGGGTCTAGGTTGAAACTGCGTAATGTACAGCAAGCTGCATCTCGTAAATGCTTGGTTAGCTTGTACAATATATTTTACTCCCCGT
>LQNS02276924.1:28015602-28025953 GCA_001587735.2 Parhyale hawaiensis | reverse complement strand
ATCTAAATTGTGGTAAAGACATGACGTCGATGAAAAGCGGTATCTTTGTTATATCACGTAGCGGCCATTCAACGTACCTTAATTTTCCCACTTGGTTGCGATCGAGTCTTGCGATTGCTAAAGAAATTAACGACACGCAGGTTCAATATCCACGATTTTACAGAAAAACATTCAATATGCGTTTCAATGTTATGTCTATCTTTCATTAATGGTATGAATTCAGCCAGTTAGTATAAGAGAAAATTTGATTTCTTTTCTACCTATCTCCTAATTTTATTTTGTCGGTTTTGGAAGAGTGATTGACAGATTTACGTATGCCTCCCATTTAGGATAGAATGGCGTTGTTAGTGAATCAATGAGAAGTTTACCTGTTGACATGACACTTGTAAAACTGGGCACAGCTTGAAGATGAGTTTGCAACAACATCGTTCAAAAAGAATCCTGTTTAGAATCATAAATCTGAATACATTAATAGATAAAATCAAAAACAAGTATGGATGCCATGTTCCAGAAAAGAGCGTAGGTAGGAAATATATATATATTTTATGGCGGAAAACAGTCTAAAGCGAATTACTCGCATGTACTGCACAATATGTGTAAGAACTTTTGAATATTTTATAAACTATAAAAAACACTAAAATACAGAACACCCTCGAGACAATACCACAGCTTTAAATACTTTTGAGAACAGGCATTCCAGTTTGCCAAACTGACGTTATATCGAAGCAAGTAAAATTAGAGCACTCTGAGAGCGCATACCTCTGCCAAGCGAAGCAACGGTAGCAAAAAATTCAAATTGGCTCTGAAACCATCATTTTCTTTGTATAAACTCCAAAATCTGATCATTTGTGTCTTTTGATAGTAATAACAGCTTGTGTAATTTTCTGGAAGATCCGTTCATAACTTTTTGAGTTATGCTGCTAACAAACGTTATGACAAACATGAGTCAAACATACAAACGAGCAAACCGATCTGTACCAAAATTTAATCATATATATCTTTCAACACTGCTAACAACCCCTATGAATTTCATAAAGATCCATTCATTACTTTTTGAGTTATTGTGCTAACAAGCATAAAATTAAAAACAGTGACAAACGAACGAACAAACGGATCATTACTAAAATTTGATCATTTACTTTTTGTTATATACCTAACAATCATGTTAATTTCATATAAAACGATTCCATAACTTTTTGAGTTATGGCATTGAGAAAAATGAGGCAAACAAACAAACAAACGGATGGACATATCTTCACGAAAAGTTAATCATCTGTTCTTCCTAACATACCTAACAATCCCTGTAAATTTCGTCCAAATCGGTTCAGAACATTTTGAGTTATCTTGGTGACAGACAGAGAGAGACAAACATACAAACAGAAAGACAGATAAACACGACGAAAACATAACCTCCTTGGCGGAAGTTATCATGAAGGGCGACAATTGCTAATAATTAAAACAGTGATTGTCTACTATATTTTGAAACACCATTTGTTGGTCGCTTAATTGCTTACTCTTGGTTGGCTGGTCAGTCTCTCCGTCACGATCTTATAGAATAGATAGGAGAAAATACAGTGATAAGGTAGGAAAAAACTCAAACAAGTAAGTTTTTGAATATGGGAATATGACGCTGCAGTTTCTGAAACCAACTCCGCTAGAGAAAAGTAGCTGTACTTCGATCTTGACGTTTTTTCTTAAGCTTGGGAAATGACAGGGCTTTCATTTTCCAATCATCGGCTGCTACTGATGTTCTTCATGTATGCTGCACACATATTTCATTGCACCAGATGCATCACTTTATATGGCTTCCATTTACTCAGCTGTCTATCATCGAGTGTGAAATGTCTTCACTAGAGACGGTGCTGTCCACGTCTATTTCAGGATTGAAATTCAGATTTTCCCTACTTTACTGGGCTTGATATATCAGTCTCTGTAGCAGAGACACCGTTCAGATTCTATTTCTCTCGCTTCTGGATTTTTTTCTTCCTATTTGACAACCAGAAGGTAAAAATACTGAACGCTTAGTGGACGCCATCTTTGCTACGACTGGGTACTTTAGTAAATAGAAATCCCCCTGCAATGTTTCCACAGCTTGTAGGACTAACAGTACTGTTCATCTGAAACGTAACTAATGTACGGCGAGTATGTACATTACTATGAATAAATAAATGACTATGAAATTGGAAAATACCCCCTACAAAATCACCACAGCCTGTAAGACTGACAGTACGTCATAGCAAATCAATAGCATGGGACGTGACTAACTATAAATTAGCAGAAATTCGCTGAAATACTAAGATGATTGTGCAAAGCAAGTCAGTGGCATAAGACAAAAAATATCTGTAAATTAGCAGATCTTCACTAAAATTTAAAGTTAATTTTCCTAGGCCAGTCAACAACACGGGGCGAAAATAACTGTAGATTAGCAGAACCTTTTGTTAAATTTAAAGTTGATATTCTCAATATGAAAGGCAGCAGTCATATCACGCTGTAATAAGCCGAGCCGCTTCTGCTTGGCGGCCCGCTCAAAGCCTCTACAATATTAATGCTCGCGTGACCGGCCTCTGTAATCAATAGTTGTTTTTGCTACAGTTTATCGTACTTTCTTATTGATTATCCATCTCAGCGACAGAATTTTGAATAACAAACATGGATGTCACAGCGAGAGGCTGCGCGGTCACGGAATAGCTTTCATAAGCGACTGAATATGGCGGCAGCTTCTGCTATTTGCCACTTTGGATGATGTTGGAAGATGGTGGCCACTGAATGGTATTATTGTATGAAACCAGCGTAGTTGATGTTCATTAATTGATGTATGCTCATCATACTTGGAGCATGAGCGATCAGAATCGTTTAATTTTCTACTAATTTGATGCTTCACTTTGTACAATCTTTAAAGCTTCGTTTTCTTTCTATTGCGGCCTCAGTCATTAAATATTTATGACAGCGGTATTGCTTACACGAGCTGTTGTAAGCAGCCACTGTCTGTGTGCGCTGCTGGTCCTCATTGTTTGCGGTTGAATGAGGCAGTATTATGAGGAAGCAAGATGAGCCGTAATTTTTTGTTTTTTATTTTCATTCAAATTTTCGTTTTTTCAGCCCTCTCCAAATTTTTTGCATAATGAAAAAAAAAAAGAAGCCGATCCAACATTTCAGATTGTTGAGTGTGTCTATTGTCCATTGAATGCAATATCTAACAAACTTGGCCCTGCTAGTACCAATTGAAAATTAAATTTGAACTTAGTTTCAACGTTTTAAAGTCTTTCAAAATTCAGCAATGAAAATTTGATGAGCAACGATTTCTTAGTCTACATCAACTTCATGTTAGCGAATTTTTTTGGAAAACTTGAAGATTATTTTAACATATCATTGTTTAAATCGGAAGGAAACATCGTTATTTAAACCTGGTATAATTTTCTGAAAAATCTGAAAAATTATAATTCGCTGTACACCACGATTTGTGAAGTTTCATAGGCACACTTTCACAAATTGAAAACACAGCAACTCTATTTTCGCTTCATTCCCGCAGCAATGTTTTTTTTCTTTGAGCTCTATATGAAGGGTTAATTGAACTGACGCCTATTTAAGGAATATGGATATATATGCTGTAGAAAAAAAATAGTGAAAACTAACGAAGCCGGACCTTGTCGAAGTTATTTGTCGATATTGATACATTTTACAGGAGGATTGTGAAGTCAGTGATTTCACTATATACTGAAAATTTTAGTCAAAGCTCGGACGATGCTAAAAAAGCTCATTAAGAATTACGGGAAGTCCTTGACTGATAAAATCTCAACCTATGTATATCAAAAAACAAAAATATATAGGGGAATTCCTGAAATGTCGACAGAAATACATGTATTGTCTCTGTCTCGACTGAACCTTCCGTTCCTGAAAGACGCGTTCAACAGTATGCCTGTTTGCTCAACATCTGTAAGACGTTTTCTGAAGCTACAACCATAAAAACTCGAACAGTTGTTTTAAAGTTTATACTGCAAAGAAAGTTTTGCTAGACCCTTCAGCCAGTTCCTCCATATGGCGGCAGCTGATGCACACTCTTCTATATTTGTAGATTTGCCTGTCTTAGGAAACCTTTGTTTCATGAACTGTCACTTGCTTTTAGGATTCCCAGCTTAATTGAGGAGTTCTCCATAGAGTACTAGCTGAAACCACAATCGAGAACACAAACCTCAGTTATTACAAATATAATATGTATGCTATAACTTCGCGGTTAACGTGTATATTGACTCTACAGTATTTCAGGCAGGACGTTCTTACAGTCGATTTCTAATGAGGCGAATGACAGCTGCTTCAGAAATTAGGACATCTTTTGTTTAGGACATGCTTTGATATTGCTCCAGTGAACAATGATTGCTAAGCCTAGACATGAATTAAAACTCGCAGAAATAATAGAGTTAAAAGTAATATATAAAGAACTAAACTGAAATGCTGTGGCTATGATGTTTATGATATTTCTTACAGTGCTCGTGCTCTGACTGACAATAATAATTAATGATAAAACTAAGCCCATATTGTACAAAGAGTTTACTGAGTCTGGTGATATAATGCAAATCGGAAGTGTAGTAAAATATCGGAAAAACAATTATTGCCGTGCCAGTTCATTCACAAATACGCTTGCCGTTGTTATGTATGCACGATTGCACACTGTTCGTGGGTCAGTAAAACTGGATCGTGCTGTATACCTGCTTGAATACACAGGATAGGAAGCGCAAACTCATGCAGCGATTTTTTCTAATTTTCATGGACGTGATGATGCAATTATACCTACTGCGAACATGCGGAGTGAGTAATATGTTTGGTAAAGTGTACAAAAAAAAAAAAAATGTTACAATAAAATTTGCTTGAAAGTGAGTGAATTTACTATTTGGTTGCCTTGAAAGTTCGTGAAACATTAGCCATTCCACTTTAAGTAAGCCAAATATGAACCACTTTGTTGAACAACGCGTCTCCATCTTTTCCATGACTTGAAAACACGCTCTTCCTAGAATTGCAGCGGTTTCATGGCAAAGAGTTCATCAAGGTGTCTTTCAAGTCATCCAAGGAATTTACTTTTTACCATTAAGACTTTTCTGCAAAGACATGAATTAGTGGAAGTCCAAAAGAGCTATACCTGGTGAATGTGGAGAGTGGGACAGCACATCCCGGCCAAGCTGCAGCAATTTTGCAATTTTTGTCTTGTTTCCAAATAAATGTGTGACCTACCTTGCATTATCCTGATGGAAAACATCACCTTTTCTGTTGGCCACTTTTGAAGGTTTTTTTTCTCCAGCTGCTGTTTTTTAAGGTAAAGTCAATTTTGACTGCACTCTCCATTGGGAAACCTACAAGCACTGATTCGTGCTGCAGATATAGGCCAATTGGCCCCAGAGGAGTAAGTACAACTGCAGCCGAACGCAGGTCGTAAAGAACTATCCCGCTATAGCATAAGGTTCAACTTCCCGAACCCCTACCTATAAGGTAAGCGCCCCAAAGCAGCTGAGCACATCAAACATTTTACTGACTCAGTGCATAGGGAGGGCGTTACAAAGAACGCTCACCAGGCTCGGGGCCCGTTCCCGGCTCCTTAAGTACAACTGTGCAGCCTGCTGCTACCGCCCAGTTGTAAGCAGTATTTCTCAGAATTAATTATCTGGATATTTGAGAGAAGCTCATAGAACAAAATTCCGTTCCAATCCCACTGCCCACAATGCAAAACTTTCTTAGGGTGAAGACCCTCTTTGGGGTAGCTAAGGGAGGCTCAGGAACGTTTTCTCTGAACATTTCGGTACATAATCCAACTCTCATCGCTTGTCATGTTACAATTTGTTTTTTTTTTTTACAAAAAGCGCGTTCCATTCCGTTTATAAAGCAAATCACTGATGGAAATGCGATCCAAAAGGTTCTTCTGGCTCAAGTCATGTGACACCCAAGCATCGGAGCGATTTGTGAACCCAAGGCTTACCAGATGCTCATGAACAGGGGATTTTGATGGGTTGAGGCTTTTGGCCAATTCTCGACTTGAGCAATATGGGCTATTCTTAATTAATGATTTGGTTTGGTTATCATCTTTAGAGGATGGTCTGCCTGATCGTTTTTTTTTACAAAGGCTACACTTTCCAGCTCGGAACCTAAAATCACTAGCTCGGTTCTTCGTGATCCACTTCCGTACCATATTTCGGGTAGAAAACCATCACCGTAAACAGCATATATTTCTCTGGTTGCTTGTGAGGTATTTTAATTTTCTTTATGGAAATAGAAAAGCATCAAATGCAGAAAATATTTTTTTATCTTCCATTTTAAAAGGTTACAGAATTAAGAGAGGCTGTAGGATCATAAACCTCCTTCCACGAAAAGATAGCTTGAACTGCGCTCTAATTATAAACGGAGTCGTACTCAAATCCATTTTTCTAGACTCAATCATGTTCCAAAAAATTCCGAAAGTTGAAGTACTAAAAATCAGCCCCAGCATTCCGTACAGCCCAATAAATTAAAATCAACTGGTAATACAAGGTGAAACTTAATATCCACTTATAAAAAATAACTATATTTTCATTCCTTCTTTGTTTTCAAACTTAGCGAGTTTTGTGCGAGGTCTCCCATTAGTGCAGCTTCATACTGGGGTCGAGCACTACTGCCTGAAAGCCTTTGTGTACGTACCAGCGCTTACTTGCAAGTAACGAGGATATGTACATTAGGTTCCGTACACAAACAGTAATTTAAGAATATAGGTTTACGCCCTAGAGCGTGGCTCTCCCGAGACGCTCGCAAAGTACCGACCTCGGCGGTGCGATGGGCTCTCGATACATTTGGATAAGTTGCTTATACGTATAATTAAGGTAGGTCTCTAATTCTTACGATATGATTCACGCACACCTGTACCGTATGTCGTGAGAACTCCTCACGCCTGAACACAAGGAATGCCTCGCGTGTTACTGGAAGTGGCACATTCATGCAGCGCCGGCAGTTTGTGGTGAATAATAATTAACACACAACCTACCAAACCCTTGTGTGATGGTTAGTCATTGTTTGAAGACGGGTTACAGTAATTACAGTGTATGACAAACTCTATGAATACTAACCGCAGACAGATTCGTGCCTATACTAATGAGATTTAAATCGATTATCATTATTCATGGATGACGATAGGCGGCGAATATTTTTTAGCTATAGTAAAACAATAACCACATGACATCACAAGTGTCATAGTCTACAGAAAACAGAGTCAATATTTCAAAAATATCCAACGTATCTATATTAAGATATATTATGTGCTCCGAAACATTCAGTTCGCCCGCACTCATTCATCACTGGAGGCAAGAGACTACTTCATTACAAGATCTTTATGGTTTTTTTGTTTCAATTCTATAAAAAATGGTCACCTCATTCAATAATGTCTACGTGCATGTCTTCGGACGTGCATGTTACAAAAAAAAATCATTCTATTGCACTTGATAGTAGAAGTGATACAGCTTCTTTAGTTCCAGCACAAGATGGTCACACTTCCTGTGGAGAACAACATCTTTTATGGTCTCGTAAGCCCGTGCAGACATCAGACATTTCACTTCGACAGTATAGTGTCAGGTTGGATGTAATCTATACTCGTGTGGTTTGATGTCGTTTCTGTGTTAGATGCACGGCCGTGTCCAATGGCCTCTGCTTTGTTTTCGGCACTTAATTGGTGCATTCGCCGTAGGAGCTGCCTCGCGCCCCTACCCAGAGGTGTTCCTGGAAGGTACTTATTTATTATTGTGCTCAGCTTCCGTACTGCATGTGAGCGATTATAGCTCCATTAGATATATTCGTGTAGCTGGACTTTACTCTGCAGTTCACACATTTACCACCAACAAAGCTTGCCACGTAGGAACTGGAATTTTGTTCAGAACAGTTACTATTGCAGCAACGTGAATCAGACTCTTGGCCAGGTCAGTAACACAACTAACTTCGCCAGTTTCACGATTATGTTCAACATGCCAGTACTCAATATTCTGAAATAAAATTACGTCACTTTCTTTATTATCACGGAAATTGCACCCCGCTCTTAACAAGTGGCATAGTCGCCTAACGGATGATACGGATTGTTCAAAATAACTATGGGCAACTCAGCCACACGTATCACGTACTGCGCCCTATTTTGTCTATAGAAGAGACACTCACTGCGCGGGAATAGACGCAGGTATTCATTTAGGGCCACCAATAAACTATTAATCAGTTCAGAATAATTGTCTGCACAAAGTAGACAAGTTACAAGTAGAAACATTATTATACCAACGCCACCAGTTTGCAACTAGAGCTACACTCGGAGAGTGGAAACCTCCACCAAAGATGCAATGCTAACAGAAAGAAAGATTGGCAGGTTGACGAACGATAAAACAGGTTGACGGACCATTACCAAAGTTTAATCAATCTTTCCTCGTTACATACTCTGCAGTTTCTATAAGTTTCATAAAGATTCATTGATATTTTGTTGAGTTATGTTGCTAACACGAAGCAAGCAAAGAGACAAGCTGGTGGATGCTTCATCGCCAAAACTTAATACTCCGTTCATCTTAACTTTTACAATAGTTCCTGTAAGTTTCATGAAAATATATATATAAAAACTTTTTCAGTTATATTGTTATAACAGGAACAAACAAAGAAACAAAAGGACTGACGGATCATCACCAAAATACAGTCAACTAGTTGCTTGTCACTTTTACAGTTGCTGTAAATTCTATAAAGTTCTGTCCCTATTCTTTTTTGCTCACAGATGTCAGACAGAGAGGTAGACAAGAAGAAATCAACTATTTCTTGAGATTTTACTCATAGTTATTTTTTTTTTAATTTCATAAACATCCGTCCCTAACTTTTGAGACAATCAGACTGATGGACTAACTACAAAATTTGGTCATCTGTATCTGGGGACATTCCCAAGAGTTTCTGTAAATTTCATACAGGTGCGTTTGCAAATTTTTGAGCCTTGTGGCTACGAATGATTATATGATCCCAGTACAGTTTAAGATTGATTTCCGTTGCGTAAATCAGTTTTGTCTATCCTACGGAAATATACTGATTACGTGTGTAATATTTCGAACTCTAACCATGGAATGGTTAGAATATTGCGCATTCGACAGTGCCTGTATGTGTTTGCTTACTAAGGAAAAATTGAATTTTAGCTCTTAGATATTAATTGGGGAAGGGGCATAGATATACTATCGTATTGTTAGTTTCACATATTACTATGTACGCATGTTGATCAAAATTTTAACTAATTTTTCACACAAGAAAGAAAAAAGTACGTTAAAAGGACACATCTATAGTCATACGAAATGAAATTTACGGTCAAGTCAAGAAAAATTACGTGTTATGCTAGAGAAATTTAATTTCACGTCGAAAAATCAAAGCTCTAATTACTTAAAAATTACATCTGTGCGTCAAGAAAAAACGTTTTACGTAAAATAATCACGTTTTACGAGGAGCAAATTAGGGCTTAGGTGAGAAAATATACATATTTTCCTCAAAGAAAGTTCTATTTCTTGCAAAACAAACCGTCTTTTCGCGTGAAAAGTACGAACGACATTAATATGTCAGTGCCATTGAACGCGAGAGAAGGTCGGGCTGGAAGTTGGTGTTGCAAGTTAATGTAATTACTGGATAAAACAAAAGAACTGCAGCATTAACCGACAGTTACAAACTGGCAATATTCAACTGTGTGTTGATTTCACCAATGACTTTAACAACTTCACTATATATCTGTTCAGGGCAAATCGATTTTCCCTAATAAAAATCACCGCAACCTTCAATTTCATTACAAGATTTACCGCAAATGCATAAATCACAGGATATCCGTGGCAAAGGTAAGACATAGTTACAGTTTTTCTACAAGTGTCAGGGCAGCATTCCATTTCTCATATTATGTACACTTTGTTTCAGCGCAAAAATATAAAACAATAGAAATCTGTCATACAGGTGAAAAGTCTTACTGTAGTAGAAAGTTTTTACAGAAGTTCATGTGGTTGCATGCATGGTCACATCATTTGGGAGTTCTCTCTGTACACATACCGACAGTGATTGTCGCAGTAAGGAGGTAGACCCAGGTAAAGTTGACTTCAAGTCAAGGTAGCTACTTTATATGGCTCCGTCTTTTCTCGAAATATACTGACAGCTGTCACACTGAGCCATTCCTGAGGTGTGTAAAAATATGCCATGGCTCGTTGGATTTTAGATGCGTGTACTACAGTTGCGTACATTAGCATTGTACGTGGCCACCAATATTTGTGACTGGGCCTAATTACTAGGTTGAATTTTGGCTACTTTGTCTGTACCTGTAAGCTTGTAAGCATATTTTGTGAACCCATTGTGTTCTTAATAAAAG
>LQNS02276924.1:27993565-28015590 GCA_001587735.2 Parhyale hawaiensis | reverse complement strand
CAAGCTGTGTAGATTATGAAGGTGTCGGTTATATTTAGGCATCTAAGCAGTAATGCTGATCGGGTCTAGGTTGAAACTGCGTAATGTACAGCAAGCTGCATCTCGTAAATGCTTGGTTAGCTTGTACAATATATTTTACTCCCCGTACTTGAGTGTGTACATAATTAAGTGTACAACTTTCAAGCTTGTCTGTCATAAAAATGTTGCATGCATCTGTTTTTTTCGTGTATTTAAACCGCAGAACCATAAATATTTGAAAAAAATAGATGATTTACTTATCTTCTGACTATAATTTCGATATGCCCAAGAACATAACATTTGTACAAAGCAAAGTTCTTTGAGTGCCAATTCGCTAGTGTCTACATGCCTATGAGATAAACTAGGTAAATCATGTACTAATTTACATCCTTTTATAGACCTTGTTTCAGGCTCTCGATTAATACTACAAAAAGCTCCATACATAACGATTGGCTGGCTAAAGTTGCCTAAAATTAACACAGCCGCTCTACCATTGATTCGAGTATCTCTTGCGTGGTCTCCCCTTAGGCTCGACGCTGTTATTATTAATGAAGTTCTTTCCGTGGAGATTCGGCGGCTCCCAGATGCCTAAAATTAACTGGCCAATCCTCCATTGATCCAGCTAAGCCTGTTATTGACCTCCATCGGTTCAAAGAATTTGCGTAAAAAGTACTTTAGAAGAGGATTCGGAGGCGTCATGCCTGCATGCAATTGCCGAAGCAACATTAAAAATGCATGGACTGAATGTCAGCGCTAAGGCCACTAAAGCATGTCAACGATATTAGATATCAACTTTCGCTTGGCCCTACACGCGAGAATCTGTTAATTAATATTTTCTTTACAAATTCGTTTATGAGAAAAATGATCACGATTTCACTTTATCCCCTGTATATAATATTTTCTTCCTATCTTCTATTTTGTTGAAATTCTCCAAGCTGTTGTAATCTAAAAGCAAACAAATACAAAAATGTAAAGGAAACGTCAACAGAACTTCACACCCCAACTTAGAAACCCAAACATGCACTGGTTCGTGCCGCAGGAAAATACTCACTGGGGCCCGGTAGAGTGTACGGCTACAGTCGACCACAGGCTGTCGGGCTATGACAACTGCGGCCCCCGACCCCAAGGTCAATACGCCCTCCCAGTGACTAAGAGTGGAAGAACTACCAATGCTATATATTCTCCAGGGTCAAGCCTCTTTGTCCCTGGTGGGGGCTCGAATTCTCGACGTCCCAATGATCGGCGAAGTCAGAAACCTTAACACTGAACTACTGAGAAATTGTGCAGCAAGTGTCCTACACTGAAACTGCAGATCCTGTTTCGCCTTTTTCGTTCGGCATCCTCAGTGGGATAAAAAATCCATCGGAATTCCTGCTATCGCAACCTTAGTGAATTGAAGTATACGAGAATATTTCATATTTTTGAAAAGTATGGGTATCGTCACCTTTACGGACATAAGGAAAACACTGATTTTTCTCCTTCTGATGGAGTATGTAAAGTAGGCTAAAGACATATGTGCATAAAAAATATAAATGCACGCAAATATATACAGAATACTGTATATACTTATCGGATTAATATATATATTGCATGTATGTGTGTAACATCGATTGAATCTCTCTACTTCTGGACTAACTCCCCAGCCGCCCGCACGCAGCAACAGTACGTTTCGGGGCAGCGACGGACCGTCGTGGTGTTTTGCCCCGTTGGCTCACGAGCTCAATCCAAGTTTTTGCACAGCCGCAGCAGCTCGTAGGTACCTACGGTACATTTCTACGGCCGTCTGCCCCTCGACCGGTCGGTCGGTCGGTCGGTCGGTATGCTGTGCACGAAAGCAAGATGGCGGTCAGGGCAGGTGTAATTGATTTGGCTACAGGTATATAATTCAGCACTAGCAATTGGCTATGCCAACTACTGATGCATACCAGGCTTGTTAGGGCACTGAGCTCAGGGTGGCAAAACTAGCTAATATTTGAAATAATTCGGGGCAGCAGCCGCGACTTGTTCAGCTGCAAAAAGTGGGGAAGCTGCAGAGTTCCATGTCAGGATATTTGCAATTCTTTCATGAAGTAGAAGATAATGACCTTTGATATTAACACCATAAAACGTCAGCAGTCATCCTCTAGCTTATGAAAACATTACAAAGAGCGACGAAAGAGCGACTCATGTTACAGGCGAAAAATCGGACACGTCCCGTTGAAAAGCGCCTATAACTATAGACGATTTTCATCGTTTGGGCGCCTAGTGGAGCCGATAGTTACCGGCGTTGCCAATGATACTTTCTGACTAGGGAACTGTGCAACGCCATTTTTTCAGCAGCTACGCGGTGCCACTGCTGATTAACATCTATGTAAATATGTAGAAGAGTATTTGAGGGCAGGAAGAACTAAAGGATTACCAAGCAATATGTCAAATGCGGATGACCTCCCTGTAAAAGGAGGCAATACTGCTAGGAAACGCCTGTGCTATCATCACAAGCGTTACAATTCCATAATACAATTTATGGCCGTTCCAGAAGCTGTTTTATTGTGTTTACTTCTGGGACGATCCAGCTCACCCCTACTGGGGCACCTGCTTTATCCGTCAGCTAGAGAGGACTACGGTATGTGGTTTAGCAGGGAGACGATAAATTCATCGCAGTAAATTTATCGAAGAGTAAATTTATCGAAAGATAAATTCATCGATGGTAAACTTATCGAATGGTATATTTATCGACCGGTAGAATCATCGAACGGTAAGTTCATCGAACGGTAAATTAATCAAACCAACCAAACATAGAACGGTAAATGCATCGAACTCTAAATTCATCGAATGCTAAATTAATCGAATGGTAGATTCATTGAACGGTAAATTCATCGAACTCCAAAGTCATCGAATGGTAAATTAATCGCATGGTGTTTTCATTGCTCATACATATATTCATCGCCTGCAAATACATTGCTTAATACATTGATCGTAGTAAATTCAACGTTTAACTCTGTATATTTTTGCTATAAATTACATATGGTGAACTTTTCTTTAAACTGAACACAATCTTATCACTTAAAAGATCTTTATTAACATCAAAACTGGATATTGAAATTTAAAAAATAAAGTAAAATTGCAAGCACAGGCATATAATTTATTGGTAATATACATAAATTCAGCCGGTAAACTATAGATAAAAATGCATGCCAGTAGGATATCATTAGTAGATTGGTACGAAAGTCGAAGCCTACCTAAATACAACTATTAATTTCAAGCCAGGAAAAGACAACGGCAGATGCCCATTTTGGCGCTATATAAGCACCTGGCGTGTTAAAGCATCACTAAGTTCAACAGTACTGGTGTTTGGCAGCTGAGACTCAACCATCCGTGTAGTAGGTATTGTACAAGTATTCAAGAACCAATTTATGGTCTACGGTTAACGTGACTCATAACTACTGCAGAAGTGTCTCAAGGTGGTAAATGCTGCGTCAAGTTAACTTCAAGTGCTGTATTCGTGAAAATCAGGACTGAAAATCAGCAAACTTGCTGGTAAAACGATTTGTTTCGGTCCAGGCTACAAACTGTCCACTATGCATAGCCGATGACAGCGCCTACTCTTACCAAACATTTAAAGACCAAACAATGAGCCGTAATGCAATGTAGCGTGCACAGATGTTTTTTTTACAGTTTTCTCTAATTAATCCCTAGTGATGAGCAATGATCCAGACAATTGTACTATCTACACGCGTGTACTTCATATTCCTGATTGATTGTAATAGTCTTGATATAACAACCAAGTACCATCATTTACTGAAGTACTGATATTCTGCTATTTATGTCCCTTGTACTCACGTATCATCGTATGTTCAACCTTTGATACCCTTCTATATAAGACATCATAAATATAAGACATCATAAATTTTTGAAAATCATCTAATAACAACATTATTATTGTTAACTCTACACAGTCTAAAGTAATTTTCAAATGACTGCTATCAAAATACATAATTTTTCAAGCTTCATTTCTAAATGTCTGCTATCCACAGACACTTGCAAAGCATTGCTGTCCAAAGACATGATTTACCAAGCGCTGCTATCCAAAGAATGCACACCAAGAAGCAGGCATTATGGCTTGTCTTCCTGTTATCACTGCCGCCTGATAGCAAGGAAACGATCACAAGACACCAAATTAGAGAGACTCTTGAGAGCAATGCATGCATGCATCAGAGCCAGTGCTTATAGCTGCACTCGAGTGATTGCCGTTCAACACCAGAACCTGAATAAAATTATAGAATTTTATCCAATCTAAGTTATTATCGACAGCGGGGAGACACAAGCTTGTGGCTCTATCTTCAGCGGGGGAGATTATTTGGACCGAAGGCTTTAACAACTGTAGATAAACTTTTTCCCAGGCAATATGCCATTGAACGATCAATTTATGAGTGAACGTCCAGCTCGCACGGTGCCCGATTCGACAGCGAAAGTTGGTAATACCTCTGGATAGAATTTGAGTAGATTAATGTTCGTGCTAAACCTACGCTCATAAGTTGAGCACGTGCATGATTGCGCAGTGTGGCCCCCGACATGAATATTCATAACACGTAAAACAATTATTTTATCTAAAGGGATAAAAAAAACTTAACCATGCACAGTGCAAGTCAAGATATAGTCATCGTGTCAGTGTCATGTATATGGAGCAACTTGGGGATCGAGTGGCATTTACAAGTACGATGCTTCAAGCAATGCGTTTTGTAAACTACACTTTCTTAAGGCCTATACACACATGCAGTAATCTCCTTGTCCTATACGTTCATACATCAACACAACCGAGTGTTCGTCGCGTCCTCACCCAAACACATGTGGGTTCGCACTAAAATATTAACTTAAATGTTACCCATGACGTCAGTTTGTCTAACAAGTGTTTCTAGCGAAGTTTTGTATTTATCTTCAATTTTAAAGTGAATCAGAACTCGAAAAACTGTGCACTTTTACGTCGTTCAAACAGATAAAACAGCACTTTCAAACACTATGAAGTATGACCTTACGAAAAAAAAAAAAATAAAATAAACTGACGTGTGAATTGTTACGAGTATTTGCTTCTATACCCACGGTATGTAATAATTGTTACCGTGTCTCTAGATAAGGTATTTATAGTATTAGCCAGAGGGAAAGATAATTTCGCTAGAAACAGTTACTTCGTGTCAGTATGCAAATAAAATATAGCAAAAGAAAATTTTGGGTATCTCTAGCGTGGTTCTTTTGAGAGTACGAAATAAAGTACCACCGTAAATATTTTCCTCGCATTTTCATGGGAAATGCTAGTAATAAGTATTTCTTAATTTCAAATTTGCATCAGCGATAGGAAAAAGAGTTTCACGGCTACGTGTAGCAGTTCTTTAAAACTAAGTCAATTTGAAGGCACAATTTTGATGTGATTGCTGACCTTGTCAAAACAGACCACCACGTCCGTAGTTTGACTAGCATGGGCACGGCAATGACAAAGAGAGGAAGAACTTCTTCCATAGTTACAATTTCATATAGCAATAAAAATATGAAAAAAGGCATTTTACAATACTTCAAAAAGATGTGAGAGATCAGTGAAAGGCGCCAAGCCTCCAAAGAATGATGTGCAATGTATTCGTTGAAACCTACAGACTTAGTATGCACGTGTCTAATACAGTAGAGAGTATCAGTCTATACGGGATCATCTTTTATTTGTTTAATACTCACACACAAACGCATCTTTGTCAGGTTCGACCAGCAATCTTCATTCACTCATCGCATGCACTATAGAGGAACATTCTAGGCACGATAAAATTATTTTTTTTAGCAGGTAAGGGTCGCCTGCCGGTCATTGTGCAGTGAAAGTACTTTGAGAAACTATTGCCTTCTTGGCTAGGTAAGCAGAAGAAAAATGAGTTTTTGGCCGCCTGAACTGTAATTGTTTTGCAATTAGCCCCCGCAACTCGATCTAAACGGTGAATTGAACGCTCAATATTGAAGTATCGGGCATGCTACAAAAGCTCGCTGGATTTGATTACTTCACTCAAAGTGGGTTACCCAAGCGTCCTATACCGTATAGCCCTATAGCGCTGGCTGCAGCTGCCCACCTCTGCATGCCGTCCACAGCAAATTCGATAGTGCCCTAGCAACATACGGTATTCGGCCGTCCCTGATGCTGATTTGTTGCAATATTAACTTCCGGTACCGCTAAGAATTCTATTAGGGAGGGTACAGAAGAGAAAGGTCTACATTTATGTCGACTTGTCTTGTGTTGTCAGCCCGCAATAAAATATGTTACGCTAAAAATTGCTTTGTCCACCGTCAAAAATCGTAATACAGACCAGAAGAGCGATTTTTAAGGTGCAAAATTTATGCAACAAAGATTTGCACATCCTTTTCTACTTGGTAGCTCTAGGAGCCGTGGCGAATTGGCAGCAAAGCGAAATCAACAGTATGTAGTCTATATAAGTGCCCGAGCCAATGAAAATTGCGAGTAGTCCAATATGGGCTGCTGCCATTCATTTGCTCACCCTTCAGATTCATGGACTCGGCGCCTCCGCACCAATATTGTTTAAGTCAATAAAACTTGCATAGTAATGGGGCCTGCCAAGTCCAGCCAACTGTGCAACAGTTACGATGAATACTAATGGCCGCCTGCTATTTTTCCAACGTTCATGTTGACGAAATCGTCGGCTAGAGTTGCTTAAAAATCGTGAAAAGAAGGACACACGCGTCTGGCTAGGGTTGCTGAAGGTCTTGGCCTCCGTAATGCACGAAATGGACGTCATTATACGGGACAAATTATAGGCTGAAAACCATGAAAAGAATAACCGAGTCGGCGAGGGGTTCCTGAAGGTCTTGGCACTCGGAAGCTGCATCTCATAGCTATTAACCTGTAAGCGAAATTGCTGGCTAAACCTGTCCAAACATCGTGAGAAGAATAACGGTCTGGATGCTATAAAATAAGCAAAGCTGTCAATTAAAGTTAGTTAAAATCTTCAAAAGAATAACACCTAGTCTATGCTTGCTTGTGAGGGACTATACAGGTACTCGAAATTCTCGGCCTGGATACAATACATTAGTTTGAATCTCTACATGGTAAAAATGAGCTGTAAGCCATCGTTCTCCAATTTCATTTATCTGTGCTAAATCACAGTGCAAACACTAAATAATTAAAAACTAAGTAGCTGAAAACTGCTCAACAAAAGTATAGAACAAGAGTATCCAAGCTCGTCGCGTAGTCTTGCTAGCATCCAATCGGATGAGAATATCCGATATTAATCGATACCGCTCACTATGTAATCGTAGACAGCGAATAATATTATCCGATGCTTTTCACTATACACTTGTAGACAGCAGATAAATATACATACAGTATATGGTATTCTGATGAGGGCAGTGGCTTGGATTTTATTAAGTTTATCCATTTATACATTTTCAGCTTGCTGCAGCGAAGCGACAGTGGTGCTACATAAGGGACACAATCCCTATTACTTCTAAAAGCGTACACTTTTCAACGTATCTTTGTACATAGTTCCAGGAACATAAACTTTTTAGTACCCCTATTAGTTCCACTAGTTTAAACGTTTTAGTTCCCTTCTTAGTTTCAATTGTTTCAACCCTGCAGGAGCATAAACGTTGTGGCACCCATGTTAGTTCCAATACTATCACCTTTTTAGTATCTCTACCAGTTAATTCTACCAGCATAAGCGTCTTATCCCCTATATATATGTATAGTTTTGTATACGAAGTTCTAATATAGTAAGACCACCACCAAATTCTACCGCCCATACACACATTACGGCGCGTAAGCAAAAACAAACGGACGCGGAAGTCGATCAGTCATGCAGTCAAAGAGTTGCGATCATATCAAAGGATTCCAAGCCTCTTTTGTTGCCTCTGCTGCTGTGCTCATTAACATCGATAAAAAAAGTGCGCCTGTGAAGGACTTTGGTTAGGTTTTGGGTTGCTCGCTTTGTCATATGCAAATAGAAATCTGTCTCCATTAGTGCAGTCGAGTGTCACGTTTGGAGAGTAGCTCTTTATGCGAGCAGGGCCTCGCCCGCAGCTCCACCCTTTCAAGATAATGAGAAAGCCAATCGGGCCCTCGTACAATCACAACACTGTGCACAATGCTGGAGTGACGAGCGTACTTAGCTGCTCTGAAAAAAAGGCTGAATTTCTGCTCCTCCAGTTTAATGCAGTGCATCGGGCAGTAGCTAGTGAGTCATGTGAGGTTAAGTTTATTATTTTCCACTTTAGTTTAGTGATTCGGGCGGAGTTCTTAGCAAATAGATTTGGGTTATTGTATTCCATTGTAGCAGTGATTTGGGACGGTGTGTTTAGGCAAAAAATTGAGTTTATTCTTTCTCATTTTGGGCCGAGCAGTCGATGTACTACGTCGTCAAAAGGTCGAGGGCATCGCTTTCCACGTTAATGCACTGCATCAGGACGGCTATACTTCGTCAAAAGGTTGAGTTTAATCGCTTCCATCTTAATGCAGTGTAACGGACTGACGTGTTTAATTAATTAATATAGCCAACAGTTTGAGTTTACTCTTCCATGTCAGTGCAGGGCATCGGGCCGTACTGTATTCTGGTTATTGTTTAGTTCGAGAGGTAGCACGCCTAAAAATGTTCTGTTATCATGGAATGGGTAATGGCCTCCTGCTATTACTGACAGATTACTGTTGACTTGTTATCATTCAGGAAGTATTTTTCTCCTGCATGATACCCTTGGAAAGGTATAGGTTTTCTGCTAAGTATTCATTCAAGATCCCCTTGTTTCCTGTTACCGTTGAAGAGGTACTTGTCTCCTGTTATCGCTGGGGATGTACTGGTCTCTTGTTATTGTTGACGAGGTACTTATAAGGTCTGTTAATTTAGAAGATATAGTAATCTCCTGTTATCACTGATGATGATGTACTAGTTTCATGTTATCATTGAGGATGTACTGGCTTCCTGTTATCTTAGAAGATTTCCTAGTCTCCTATTATCGTTGAAAGGGTACTTGTCTCTTGTTATCATTCAAGGATTACTGATATCCTGTTACTATTCAAGAGGTACTGGTGTACTGTAACGCTTGAAGAGGTACTTTTTTGCTGTTATCATTGAAGAGGTAGCTACTAGTCATCTGCTATCACTGATGCGGTACTGGTCTTGTTATCATTGAAGAGTTACTTGTCTATGCTATCATTCATCAGCACTGGTGGTCCTTTTTCTATTCAGAAGATACTGACCTTCTGCTATAATTCAAGGGGTACTGATCTGCTAGCATTCACGAGATACTGGTCTCCTATCACTATGCAAAAGATAATTACTCTTACATCGAATTGTTGGTACATATGCATGTTTGAACATTGTAGCGTTGGGTACGGAGCAATGTAGATAAGAAGGCTACATGGCGAATAAATTCGTACGAATGTACGTACACAGATACGAAGGCACACAGGAACTGAGGTGCACTAACAAATGAGTTCATATTGGAACGCAGGTACGTAGACATATACGTACGTAGAATTGTATGTACGTAGCCGTAATACTGAAGGTAGATAGGCCCGTATAGGTATACATAGAAATGCACAAAGGAACGAAAGAATGTTGGTACTTTAGCTTTTAGGTACGTAGGAGTTAAGGTAGGCATATTGGATCTTAGGTACGTAGGCATTAAGTAGATACATGGGAATGCAAGGATGTAGGACGAAACGGTACAGAACGCTTAAGGTTTGCGTTCATGTTATTCGCATAGAAATTCTTCACAGTTACTGTGGGAATACTCAGTGTTTATATTTCTAAGGTTGATATGATGTTATTCATTCACAATGGATTCTAACAATAATTTATTGGGCCGGGCCTTTGAGTGATTTACAAATAGAGGCATTTTAAATAATCCTTATCTTAAATGTACAGACGATGTTATCGATACGCAGCTCATAAACTTCAATAATAGGCCATGATGCATCTATAGTAACGGGAAAAAAAGTGTTCTGTTTGCTCCCGTGACTCATAATTTCAAAAGCATACAATATTTCATTGTTTTGAGGGTAAATGAGGGCCAAAAATATAAAAAACTGCTAAACGTGCGACTAATAATATTATATTCATTTTTATCAAGCGTATTAGTTTTTGCCTCTGACGGTCGACAGCTACAGCTCGCCTTCATTATTGCACTTAGAATTCAATGGTATTGTCACCCTCAATCTTACAATATATTTCTATACACGTCGCACGTTTCTGCATAGAACAAAGCCGGCAAGCGCAGAAACTAACACTTATCACACGTACGAGCTTATCTCCGTAATCAGTCGCGAGCACACAACAGCGCATATAATTAATTAGACACAAGCTCGCTACCGCCTCTTACCGAGCCTCCTTGTGATGATGACTTTTTTGTGTGTTGCACTTGGATGGTGAAGTGTGGAGTGCTGATAGCGCAGAGAATGCTGCATGGACTGTAGCAGCAAATGCTGCACGGTCTGCAGCAACAAATGCTGCACGGTTTGCAGCAGCAAATGCAGCACGGGTCTGCAGCAGCAAATGCTGCACGGTCTGCAAAGGCAAATGCGGCACGGTTTGCAGCAGCAAATGTTGCACGATCTGCAGCAGTAAACGGTCTGCAACAGCAAATGCTGCACGGTCTGCACCAGCAAATGCTTCACGGATCTGCAGCAGCAAATGCTGCGCGGTTTGCAGCAACAAATGCTGCACGGTCTGCACCAGCAAATGCTGCACGGGTCTGCAGCAGCAAGTGCTGCACGGCCTTTAGCAGTAAATGCTACACAACCTGCAGCAGCAAATATGCTGCACGGCCTGTAGCAGAAAGTGCTGCACAGTCTCCAGTAGCAGATACTACACGATCTGCAGATACATATTCTGTACATTGTGCTAGCCTAAAGAGAACTGTACGGTATTCATAACAAATAAATTTAGTGCACTACTGCATCAACCCGACACAAAAGGAAAAGAATAGAACAGGCATTCTTTAGTCACTAAACTGGTTTTCGAACCGGATTTTACTCTGTTGGGTTACTTACCCGATCATCTATTGAATTATGAAAGTGTAAAAAATACACCATAAATATGTAACAACGAGTAAATTTGGCTCGATTTTAAATTTTTTTCAAGAACATTAATCAACGGCAATTCACGACAGATAGCTAGCAACAGAATTTTCTTCTTTTAGCATCAAACAATTTAGGTTTATAGTGACAAAAATAAAGTTCGTGCACTCATTTCCACTCTTCTCTAGAACCGAACAAATGCCATCGGAAATTAAAAAGATTTTATCTCTCCAATAGCGCCGGAAAGCATTAAATATGCATGAAAGCAGAGCGGACGAGGTACATAAATAAATATATATATACATATGCGTAAAGGTAAGAAGTGCTTGTTGATATAATAACAGAAACAAAGAGTCACAGATAGTTTTAAGAGTTCGCTCCTACATATCTTTGCAAAGGAGGGAAGTGTTTTTTTTTTAAATAATAGCAGAAAAAAAGATTCACTTATAGATTTAGGAAGTCACTCCTATTTTTGTGAAGAAAAGCAGTGCTTTTAGAGTTTAATAATAATACAGATACATTCCGAACAAATGAAAATGACTGTGGATACATGAGCTAATATATATGGATAAATATTTGCAAAAAAGGATTATGTACGCTTCTCTAAGCTCGTCCGCTGAACTGCTGAATAATTAACCTTTTACACCTACACTTGCCGAATTCGTCAACTGCAGTTGCGTTAACGAACAAGTTAGGGTAATAAAAGCACAACGGCATAGATCTAGTCTCTTGTTCGGTTGGAATCTCTGATATTTTTCAAACTCAAATTTAAAACTTGCTTTGATAAGTTTGAAGATAATTATGTCGATTGTGGAAATTAGTCGCTTGTCCATATGAAATTTTTGGCGCTCGGTATGTAAAAGTCTACATCGAGCTATATTACTATTATTTTTTATTTTTTCACATAATAAGTATCGACTAAGAGATATCAGTCTCTTGTTTTTCAGATGGAATTTTTGGCACACTGCATAAAACAAATTTGAAGGAAGCTTTAATTCTTGGGAATCCCATATAGTGTAGATTATGATATGTTAGTCTAATGCAAGGGAGCCATCTGTGGCACACTGTATGTACCAACTAGAGCACTCTGAGAGCGCATACCTCCGTCAAGTGAGACAACGGTAGCAAAAATTCAAATTGGTTCTGAAACAATAATTTTCTTTGCATAAAATCCAAAATTTGATCATTTGTGCCTTTTTATATTAATAACAGCATGTTCAATTTTCTTGAATTCATAACTTTTTGAGTTATATTGTTAACAAACGTTTTGACAAACATAAGTCAAACATACAAACGAATAAACCGATCTGCACCAAAATTTGATCATTTATGTCTTTTAACATTACTAACAAACCCTATCAATTTCATAAAGATCAATTCATTATTTTTTGAGTTATTGTGCTAACAAGCATAAAATTAAAAACAGTGACAAACGAACGAACAAACAAACGGATCATTACCAAAATTTCATCATATACTCTTTGTTATATACCTAATAACTCATGTTAATTTTATCAAAATCCATTTATAACTTTTTGAGTTATGGCATCGAGAAAAATGAGGCAGACAAACAAACAAACGTATGGACCTATCTTTACCAAAAGTTAATCATCTGCTCCTCCTAACATGCCTAACAATCCCTGTAAATTTCATCCAAATCGGTTCGTAACTTTTTGAGTTATCCTGGTGACAGACAAATAGACAAACAGTCAGACAGACAAACACAACGAAAACATAACCTCCTTGGCGGAGGTAATAAAGAAAAACGGCATCGATTTTTTTCATTTGAGATCATTAGATACTTGAAACATATGCGCGAAGACTAAGTGAGTTTACGACGAGATCGATTTTACTTTAAAGCAATTAAATTTTGATATTAAAACCGGAGAAACTTTCTGTCTAACTCAATAATATGTAGATATATTATGTATATAATGTGTAGAAGCTAATGCTGATGAGAATTATAGGAGTACTCCGAGAGGGCTGACCTCCCCCAAGAAAGGCATTGCGGACAAAAATTGTAAATTAGTCCAGATCGAAGCCACGACTTCTTCGAGATCATCAGATTTCCGGTAAATTATTTGTTCCTGTAAATTTGTGAAAATTTGTCCATGATTTTATGAGCTATTTTTTCTACACGGCAAAAACCGTGGCCATATAAAATTGCCCTTATATAAGGCCGTATGAAAAGACAGTCTTGCTTTTGCCTAAAATACAATTGATGCCCTTATAAAATGCTTTTATCTCATAGGAATTATTATAGGTTTTGAGAAGAAATGAAATGAACAAAATGCAATGGTAAAGGCTTATAAAAACGAAGTACCCGCGACGTCTGTGTATTTGTATCTTTATAGTTGTCGCATACCGGCAACGCCGTAAGTATAAAATGAGCTGAAATGAATAAATGAATTATCAATTTATTTATATTACTGACCATTGTGTCCAAGTTTGCTGTGAAAGGGAAAAGATGAAAAACAGTGCGTATTTTTTTATTATCAGGGATTAGTTTTCAGCTTTCTAATTGTTCATGATTAGAAAATACTAATGAGCCAGGATATATTTCATGTGTTTCTCAAATAGCTAGATCGTAAAGTTTACTGTCTTTGTCATAAAATAAGGTAGTTAAGAAGAAAAAAAAAGAAGACACACCTCCGATGCACAAAACAGCTGCCGCCTCATATATAAATAGTTATTTGGAAATATGGGATTCTTTGCAGCAAGAAAGGAGCACCGGGTGAATTCTGGGACATGAAATGCAACGGCCAAGATTTGAATTTATTATTACTTGTTTGTCCAATCTAATGGACTATAAGATGCTATGCGTATAGCAAAATTCAATTTTGACTAGCTCAAGATTTTTTTGCTGGTAGCTATTAATATATTTGGAAACAAAGTGACACCTGTAAAAATAGTGTTTCGGAATAATATATCATTCAACATGGGATTTTCCTGCACTGTTCAGCAGCCGGTCAGGACCAGAAAACTTTGATATTTTTACAATTTGATCTCGTAATTTCATAGATGAATATGAGACGTGTACTTTGCGACGACTGTGGTCTGCTTACGAGCAGCATATAAAAAAAACATGCTTATAAAAAAACCCTACGGAGAGGATTGTCATCGAGATTAACTTCGAAGAGAAAGTAGAAACACCCATTTTGTTGAAATAAAAACTACAATGAAGGTGAGGATTGCAGCACGCAAACTGTGCACTAAAATAATTTCTGGAAGAAAACATGGGTCTGGAAATAAATCATTATATGGTACCGTCGACAAATAAGTGAGGAACGAGAAAATAAATTTGTATGGGGAAAACGGGTGCGGTAATAAATCAAATCCCAGATGCGGCCGACAGATAAGTGAAAAACTAGAAACTAAGTAACTATAGGCAAAAATAGTGGAGGAAATAAATCATTTTATGACGCGGTGGACAAATAAGCGTGAAAATACACTAAAAAGTATCTGGATAATAGAGGCGACCGTCTCGATCACAGAAGAGGTTTGATAAATTGTTTTTAGCTCACAGTACATGACGTTTGCACTGCAAATTAGAACAGATGTATTCGCGAAAGAATAAATTATTGGCATGAAAAACTGCGGTAGGTCTTCATGACGAAATGATAGGAATAAAAACAAATACAAAATTTGGTAGATGGTGTCGGATATGTTTTCGTCATCTATATATAGGAAATGGAAAATCTGCTGTTGAGAAATGTAAGGAGAGCATAATAGCAATATGTGAGTTTTAGAGTTATTACTGTCGAATATACATTGGAAAATGACCATGTGCAACAGAGGAATTGCAGAACATAACAGAAAAATTGCATGTTGTTAACAGATTAATATAGAGTATATTTTGAAGTATACGAAGATGCTGCGGAGTAGGTGTCGCATTTACTGTCGCTTCATAAACAATGGGAAATAAATAGAGGAAAAATTTAACTCCATAAAGCATGCAGCTCATTTGTAATGGAACTACTAACGTCGAATAAGTGTCAGGAATATGCGAGCGAGCTACAGAGAAATTTCAATTGGACGGTGTATAAAAGGAGTAACGCTGGAGGAGTTATCAATATCGGTTGTATTAAAAAAAGAATATATGAGACAGAAGAAATTAAATGGAGTGAGATTACAATCTAATTTGCACGATATTAGTTGACATAAAGACTGCATTATTTCTTAGTTTTTAGAAACTGGAATTCAGTGAAAGTATTTACTTGCAGCGTATGTGCTAGAATTGCAACAGGTATCAAGAACTGCGATGTTTTAATATAAGTTTGACATTCTAGAAACAATTTGCATTCCTCGCTGAAACATTAAATAGTTTCGAGCGTTTTAGTAGGTAACCTGGCTGTACAAATCCCTAACGTGGATTTTAATTTATTAATTGAGCAATAACTCATAGACATGGCAATAGCTCATAGAGGGCCGGGGCGTAAGTTCCGGTGTCTCTTTGGGAATGGGCCTATTGGTTCGTCTACTGCCGCCTATCTAATCTATTCTTTATAAATTCGAAAATTCACTAATAATGCATCAGAACTTTATTTTGTAGCTTAACTTTTAGGTTCCAACCACGAATTTTACCGCGAAGGATCACTAATCTTCACCAAAATTTTAATTCACAGTCTGAATAATGTATACATATCATCAGAATTTTAATTCGCAACTATCATGACTATAATTCACCGAAGCATTATTTCGCAACCCAAACTATAATTTGAAAGCACAGTAGTTGCATTAATTAACTAACTGATTTTAATTTCGCAACTTAAGACTACAAAGGACAGAGTATAGGAGCCTCAAAGAATGGATACTAAAAGCATTGACATTTAACTGAAACGTGTTAAGTGATATAGGAGCCAATTACATGAGCTCTAGATCGAGTAGATCAATTTCGTAGAACTGAAATACTCAATTTTTAGCACACGTACCTGGGTGCGAAAGGAAAAGCAAGCTAGAAATATTTAACAAGAAAAATGTGGTCATGGCTGAGACTCGCATGTTTGCTCATGATTCTGCTCTTCTCAATCGACGGATTCCAGTGTTCGTTACAAAAATTGAAGCTATTCTTTTATATATATATATATATTTCACCAAAAATTTGACCGCACCTATTAGGAGAATTCAGAAATTCTTCATTAAATTTTTGTAATTGTTTAAAATATGTCCTACTATCTGGACCTAAAAAAGTTCCTTTTTATGCAATTCTAAAAGCGGTCAGTTGGTTTCGCCAACATTTGCCAGCGCTAGGACTAAAAAATAGTAATATTTACGTTTGTGCTATTATTCACACGTATACGCAAAGGTAAAATCAACTTGACCGCGCGCCCATACTTAGAAACCCAGTCGCACTGGTTCGTGCTGCAGATATACGCCAACTCGCCCCAAAGGAGTGTACGGCTGCAGTCGACCATGGATTGTCAAGAGCTACGGCGTCATCGACGGAAGCCTCATGCACAATAACCTGCCCCAGCCGGCCGTCCCATTTTTCTGGCTAGGGTCACTACCCCGCAATAGCATGGTGAAATCAAATGCTGATTAAGCATGCCAAAAGCCACAAGAGCTCGCCTGCGGGCTGCAGACTCGAACCTGGAAGCTTCAGTGTCATTTATACCTGCAAGTCTACTTTCTCGAGCGTGCGGCAGCTGCGAGCAAGTGGCTCAAAGTTTAACTCCCACAAGACAATTCCGAATACGCACTTATTAAACTGGAGAAGCTCGTTTGTAAATTTTAAGATTTTATGCTTTGGACATCAATTTCATCTTAGTCTTAGACATGACAACAATTTTTACAAAAAAATTCAAGCGCTGAGACCAAACAGTTTTTGATGAGTATGCATCCAATTACTCTACTATTATAAGCCAGTTACAGTACATTTACCTGCTTCAGTGCCAAAACCTATATCGATGAAAGAGTTTATTTATCCAAACAGCAGATTTTCCCTTTACGTGCGAGTATATATAAATACATATATACATAAAGGCACATACCGCAAGAGAACTACTGTATATTAATGAGACCATGCAGTGAGGTTGGCATGCACAGCAGGAACGTAGACAAACAACACGAGCTCCAGTGGGAGCACGTCACCACAACCAACCCAGTTGTCGTCACCTGCGATAGCGTTGAGAGGCTCCCGTCAGCAGCGGTCAAAACGTGTGAACGCTCGCGTTCTTCCTAGTGAATAATGACTCTTTGTGCAGGGTATAAAAATAGTCTATTTGTTGGACTTATTAGACAGGAGAGTTAATTTGCCAACAGGGCATTGGATAAGGGTATCTGTTGTCCTGTTTTTCAGTTAACCGCATTGTTTACAGCAGCGTGATACTCAGTGCGTTGCTGAAGGTGCATATGCTCTGTGGCATCACTGCTTATAAATATAATGGTAATATTCATGCAAGCTACGAATTAGTGAACTACAATATTTGCAGTATTAATTAGATTGGGCAGGACAGTCAATAATCAATCCTGACTAATATTTGCCAATCTGTTTTGTCAAGTGTGACAGAAAATAAAACAGAGAAATAAATGAATAACTAAGTAAACAGACAGAGAAATAAATAAACAACAAGGAAAACAAATGAACAAACAGATAAGCGGATAAATGAGCATTGGTCTTAATTATAGTGCTTCATTATTAGTTAGTAATTGGGGTAAAGCAAGCAAATTACAGTATACAATGGTGAAGAAAGAGCACTGACAACTCTTCATATTATACGTGTCCGTGAAATAGTGGAATTTCTAACACGTAGACAGGCCTACAGTCTCAGTTTCGTGAGGAGTCCCACTTTCCGAGATAACTAATTCTACAGCATGCTTGTCTCCCTATATTCGTAAAATTTTCTCTTTAGCAAACATTAAAGGAAATGGTGAAGTTGTGCAAATGAATATATAATCAGTTGAGTTTTACTGCATCTCTTGCCGGTACCTTAATATGGTGCGTGCCGGCTAGTGGTACCATTCAAGACAGATGACGCTGTGTGCAGTCTACGATTCTTAATTTGGATTTTCTAGTTTCAGAGTCTCCTCTATAAGAGCTGTCTCTAATTTGGAAGTCTTTGCTTGCTGAGTTCCATAGCACCGATTTTCCTCTCGCGTTCCGTTCGTAGCATGGATATCCCCCGGTACGTTCCTCTCACATCCCGGCGAAATTAGGGTTGAAGCTCAATCTCCTAAAGAAGTGCAACTATTGTGGGATCTCCTTCGACCGATGCTATGAAAACACAAAAATTACCATTGCAGTATTTATGCCTGTAGAATCTTCTTATGGTCGTCATTATAGGTACAAGTGCAGACTTCAAGAGCGCAGTCTGCTGGATTTTCGATTTTGTCAGACTGTCACGTGAAAAAAGCGTCACCGATACTCCATTCGGTATAACAGTGCCGTTTTCCCGTGCTGACAGAAGATACATAAAGCGTAAATGAAATAAATAGCAAGCTTCTAAGAAATTAACAGCTATTATCAGTTACCTGTGCCCTAGCCGCATCCATATACCTATAGCTTGCGGGGCTGTAAGAGCTACTTTTGCCCCTCACGTCAAATATTTCGGTAGCTATCGAAAAAATACAGACTTGGAATTAAATTCCTTCAAGCGAGACAAAATAACGAGAGATTAAGAAACAGCTAAATATACATTGGTCATTATGATAGAGTTTGATCACCACAAGTCTACTGAACGGCATACTAAACAGGAGCCACCGCTACATAATTTATTTGGACTCGAAGTTCGTAGTATCGCCGCCACCTCTCACACCTGCAACGCTCGACTGCCGCCTGCTATCCCCGCTACGTCGAGCTACTTATTGCAGACAGCGGCTCGCCCGTCAGTGTATGTATGCAGAGTGTAGAAGTCGACGAGAAGCTGTTGAAGAAATCGTGTAGCCCAAGACGCGTGTTTCGCTGTCCTCAGCTCAAAGTTCGTCTAATTTCAGTTGCTTTCCAAATATTGAGAGGCTATCATGAGAGGATATAATTATGATGCAGAGTTATCAAAAACGGTAACTGTGATGTTCAATGATACAAATGTTTTTTTCTTCAAGTCTGAACTATATGGTCCGTCGCGTTGACTCCAATCAGTGTCCGTAGTACAGATATACATCGTGTAAAAATGTAGGCACGCACATGGGTAGACATGCACATAGGTAGACGTACATAATGAACGATCTATATCACAGAGATCGGGTTGGCTGATAACACCGTCATGTTCAAAATTCCAGTTATAATGTAAATTACATGCTGCTTATTTCAACCAGCCACCTTCATAGTGTGCACAGATAGTAGTTTTTTTTTGTTATTATAGATTCTAGTTTTCCAACACTCAGTAAGTTTTTTCACGGAATCAATGTACAGTATCAAAATCACGACGAGCTACACGGGATTCACATTTAATACCTGTCTACATAGAAGAAATCGACAGTGCTACAGCATAACAGAAAAATATATATCAGTTAGACAAGTGTGTAGTTTTCAGTTCGTTAAACAACTGTACTGTATGCCATAAACAAGCTTTTCCTGGAGCAACTGCGCTGTAAGACCTAATAAACTAAATGAAAAATTGGAGTGAACTGCAATGGAACTCAAATAAGGATTTAATCATACATAGGTAATGCACAGTTTATTAGCGTTTCTCCGTCCTGATCTGAAGCATTAGATAGGAGGAAAAGTCATCTCCTAAATGAAATAGGGTCGTTGCCTCACCAAATTTTTAGAAAACTGCTTAGTAACATGGTTTCAAGAAATTAAAGCTAAGAAATAAAATGTCTCAAGAAACTCCTAGTGGTAGCACAGATGCTGGATTTTACTTTTATTTTATAAAAGGAGCTTACTTTTTCTCTGAGTTGGTGATATCTAAATTCAATAGAAAGTTAACGGGAAAATGTTCCAGAAAGCAAAACTACAAAAAAAAAAAAAATAGAAATGAAACACAATATGGTTCACTGAAGTAATGATTATCTGCCGTCATACAATGTCTGGCGGAGTGAGGCACTAGTAGGTTATAATTATAACAAGAGCACTCTGAGAGCTCATGCCTCTGCCAAGTAAGGCAACGATAATGAAAAATTCGAATTGATTCTGTATCAACAATTTCCTTTGTATCAACACCAAAATCTAATCATTTGTGCCTGTCTAGCAGCAATAACAGTTTCCGCTATTTTCTTGAAGATACGTTGGTAAATTTGTGAGTTATGCATGGTGCTAACAAATATTTTGACAAACAATAGTCACATATAAAGCATACTAACTGATCATCACCAAAATTCAATTACTTATGCTTTTCAACATTATCAATAACTTCTGTAAATTTCATAAAGATCCGTTTACTACTTTTTGAGTTATTTTCCTAACAAGCATAAAATTAATCATAGAGAAAGAAAATAATCGACGAATCGTCACAAGAATTTGGTCATCTACTCCTCGTTATTTACCTAAAAAATCATGCAAATTTCATAAGACTCCATCAATAAGTTTTTGAGTTATGGCATTAAGAAAGAAGAGGCAGACAAGCAAACAAATGGATGAACGGATCTTGGCCAAAAGTTGACTATCTGTTCCCCTAACATACCTAACAATTCCTGTAAATTTTGAAGAAACCCGTCCTTAATTATTTGCCCTATCTTGGTGACAGACACAAACAGATAAAGAGACAAACTCGACGAATACAAAACTTCCTTGGCGGAGATAATTAATGACAACTGCGCTAATTATGAACGAGGGTTGCTCGCCATCACTCGTGCATGCCCCTGCAGCCAGAGGCAGCGATGTGCCCGTCTGTTTGATCTGCGATTTCAGTTCAAATATCAGAAGAGATAAGTGCCGCCCAACTACACTTCAAGACTTGGCTGTTAGCTATTTTTCTTATGCTGTCACAACGTGCAAAGAAACTACATTTTATTTTCCGAATGGCCCAATGGCTGTTGTAATAAATCACCTGCGTTTCAGTCGTAACCATGATGCGGTTAGACTGGCTATATAAGCACAGTCAACATGCAAATGCTTCAAGTGGGCCTGAATATGGATAGACAAACAAATAAGCAGATATATACAGAAGTATATAAAAAAGAAATCATTAAACATGCATGAACAAATTGAGATATCTACAACGGACTTTATTTTAATGGTCAAGGACTGGCATTCTCCACAGACAGCATTGTAAATAATTTTTCGTTTTCGAAAACCCTATTCAGTTTAAGTAATGCTGGCACTGTACCCTATTTGGTGATGTTTTTGATAAAATAGAAACAACGCGCGTGCAGTGACCATAAATTTAAAAAGAAAAATTTATCCACAGCGGTCCTTCTAAAATAATGACGCATCTCGTAAACTTGTGCGTAAAGTAATCGATTAGACATCATTATTCACTTAGGGAAGCAGGTTACCTATAGAGTACATATGCACATATGACATATGACGTTGATTTACAGCGTCATTATTCATGTTTCACGCTTGGTAAATGAACACCGACTCACGCGCTTCTAAATAATATAGGATGCAAAGATATCAATATATAACAGACTGTGGATATATATCCTTATAAATAAGGTATAGATCTACTTTTTCAGTATAAATGTAAATATACTGTAAGATATATTTCCTTGCGTAGATATTGCCGCTCATCTGCTGCTCTCATAAATTTTGTGCTATTCTACGCAATTTCCAAATAGTTTCATTTTAATTATTCAGTTAATTTCGATGACGCATTCACAAAACTTGAATCCTAATTTTACCATCACCGAGGTTTCCTTCTCTGTCCGTTTGTTGGCAGTCTGCTGTCTGTGTTATCTATATATATAGCGTCATATATATATATAAAGCTCAAAAAGTTATCAATTGATCTTTATGGAATTTACAGGAACTATTAGAAATGTCAGGAGGATCAGTTGATAAAAGTTTGGTGGTGAAACGTCATTCCGTCTGTCTAGTGTCTATTTGTCAGTCTGCCTCTTTGCCTGTCTGTTTCTTAATATTTACAGGAAAAAC
>LQNS02276924.1:27973788-27993552 GCA_001587735.2 Parhyale hawaiensis | reverse complement strand
ATGTCAGGAGGATCAGTTGATAAAAGTTTGGTGGTGAAACGTCATTCCGTCTGTCTAGTGTCTATTTGTCAGTCTGCCTCTTTGCCTGTCTGTTTCTTAATATTTACAGGAAAAACTGTAGTTAAGGAATGCCATATAAAGAAACAGGGAATTGAATTTTGGTGATGCACTAGGAGAAATTCTAAATTTTGAACTATTTTAAACTTTTCCTTAGCAGCGTGTTATTTGGTGGAGGCCTGCGCTCTCGGAATGTTCCTTTAGTCTCTTCTGTAGCCACAGTTTTTAATGTACTCTACCGTTAAATATAACGGCAAAGAAATGGCAATGCCAATTCGTTATGAATAAATAATTAATAATTCCAGCAGGTGGTCGTCATGTTGCTGTGGAAACTGCTGTGCGTGCACCATCCTTCTGGAGCCGGCATTTTTATTATTGATTCATGTATCGAAAATAAGATTATTAATTTAAGTAGATGTACGTTTATTAATTTTTCGACGTAGAAAGAATATTATTGAATGTACTGTATTTGGAACGGGACACGTTTAATTACCGATCCACAACCCGCTGGACAGCATGGTAGCGGTAATCTGAGCGACCTATGCTGTAATTATTCACAACGCTCCTGGTCATTCTGCAGTTATCATTTTAACTGTAAAATGACTGAACATTTAAATAGAACAATCAAGTACATTTAGAAGCATTTTTATAAGAAATTCACGGATCCACGGTAAAATAACAAGAAAAGTACTATGAAACTTATTCAACCGGCAGGCTGTATTATTTTTTTTTTATTTTTTTGTCTTATTGTATTTATACGGGAGAACCTTGGCACACACCATAACCACAACCTTGGCAAAATAAAGTTCTACGGGAGAACCTTGGCACACACCATAACCACAACCTTGGCAAAATAGAGTTAAGAAAATCCACTATAGATCCCTAATTTTATGGACTTTCTGGCATTTTCGTTGCTATCGATATCACGCATGGATTTATATCCCAGAAAACCTAAAATGTGAGCAAATAATATCAGGCATAAAGGTTTGAGCTAATGAACCTGAATGCGTCATTAAAGCAAATTTAAGCTACAAGCTTATAATTAATATAGCTCAGAATTCTTACAGCAGTGCACATTTTAAATCTAGGGAAAGTCGCAATTCTTATTCCATAATTGATTCTTTTATGTCTGTTCTTGCCTCGTTCTTTAGCACTACCAATATGGGACTTTCTAGCTCATTAAATTTATTATTTATTATCATACGTTTTAAATTTTAGGGCGGCCCGGAGTTTTGTTCAAGTGAAACCTTCCTTTCTTGTTTCCAGCACGGGTGTTAAGTGGCGTATAGACACTGCGTCTTTATGACCTTGATTTTTTGCTACTTAACCTTTGGCTCGTTTCAAATAAAAGCCATAATTACAGGCATAAATAAAGCTAATTACGGCAAAGTCAAACACGATATACTGTCGTTGGCTTCGCGGCCACCAGCTACAGCACGGGCGGTCCACCAAAGCGCCCTCGTGTTTGCTCGGCCATGTGCTGAGTCACGGTTTTTTAGGTTTCTTTTTCATGCTGTGCTGTGGTTTTGGTGAGTTAAGCGATCATTGAGTATAATTGAGACAAGCTCGGGAAGTAGGCCCATGGTGACATCTTAGAAGCTTAGGTAAACATCGCTGCGGTCCCGCTACTTTGGTGGCAGTCCCTGTACTGTAGGGCAGGCGCTACTTGAGCTCGGGATGGGTTTAGGAACCTCTTAATATAGGCTCGGCACTGCAAACTGGTCCGAAGTGTAGTAGAATAATAGTTATAGCTACTTGAGCTCTGGAACCTCTTAATTTAAATTTGGTACTGCAAACTGTTTCAATTTTTAGAAGAATTATAGTTAAAGCTGCCTGAACAGCGGCTGTGTTACCTGGACACTAATGGGCTCAACACTGTTCGCTATTTCAAAGATAATAACAATTAGTGGCAAGGCGGCTTGATCTTGCAGTTTGGAGTAGATGAAATCTGAAATGGGCACTGTTTTTCTTCAACTGTTAGCGTGGTGAGCGTAATAGCGAGTGCATCTATAGTGGTGGCTGCATGTTACTTGGATACACGTTGAAGGATATTCATGTGTAGAGACGAAAATTACATTATCTGACGCCACAATAGAGCACGACATCCATAAACATGCAGCTAGTATTCGTGGAAAGTAAGTTTCTACTGGGAAATTGTCAAAACTGCTGCCAATTGTACGCTTTTCCTCGTAAAATTGGAGGTATTCAACTTAGAGTAAAATTACAGTATATAGAAAATGTTAGGCAATTATTGGCAACCAGGGTGTAATTAAGATGCGAGCATGAAGAAGATGCGTTATTGACTTCCNTTTCATGCTGTGCCGTGGTTTTGGTGAGTTAAGCGATCATTGAGTATAATTGAGACAAGCTCGGGAAGTAGGCCCATGGTGACATCTTAGAAGCTTAGGTAAACATCGCTGCGGTCCCGCTACTTTGGTGGCAGTCCCTGTACTTTAGGGCAGGCGCTACTTGAGCTCGGGATGGGTTTAGGAACCTCTTAATTTAGACTCGGCACTGCAAACTGGTCCGAAGTGTAGTAGAATAATGGTTAAAGCTATCTGAGCTCTGGAACCTATTAATTTAGGCTTGGCACTGCAAACTGTTTCAATTATTAGCGGAATTACAGTTAGAGCGGTTTGAGCGGTGGCTGTGCTCACGCATGGCAGCTCGTAACTTAGGATCATCGCTGCAAACTATTCTGAATTTTAGCAGAATTATAGTTAAAGCTGCCTGAACAGCGGCTGTGTTCGCTGAACACTATAATGGGCAGAACACTGTTCACTATTTCAAAGATAATTACAATTAGTGGCGAGGCGGCTTGATCTTGCAGTTTGGTATAGATGAAATCTGAAATGGGCACTGTTTTTCTTCAACTGTTAGCGTGGTGAGCGTAATAGCGAGTGCATATATAGTGGTGGCTGCATGTTTCGTGGATACACGTTGAAGGATATTCATGCGTAGAGACGAAAATTACGCTATCTGACGCCACAATAGAGCACGACATATATAAATATGCAGCTAGTATTCGTGGGAAGTAAATGTCTACTGGGAAATAGTCAAAACTGCGAATTGTACGCTTTTTCCTCGTAAAATTGGAGGTATTCAACTTAGACATTTTAATGTCATATATCTTTTACAATCCGTTAATAACCGTTGGTCCCACATTAATTCTACGCTCGTACTTCTTCTACGCAATAACTGATCCGTCGATGAGATCTTCGGTGCTAGGGATCTCACTATACTGGTGAAGACAAATTAACTTCAATTGTTGCATGGTACAAAAAGACACAAGGACGATGAAAACAGTAACCCATTCAGTGCTTGATTTATTCATGTCTTATTTGCCGCTAAGGAACAATGCAATTGAATGCTTGCCATGCGTAAGGTTTACAAGGTGCAGTGAGGGGATTAGATAGATACCCTTATCCACAGGCACTGAACCTTTCATGTTTTTCACAAACACATTCTTGAAAGCCAGTGCAACAGGTCAGGTAGGTGCTGTTAATTCTTATACATAGCCTGTGTCTCCATTCTCAGAAGATTCTAGCTTCAATCTACCGTGTCTCCAACGCATGTTCCACCATATGTGTCTATCTTGCGAGGGAGTTCATTGCAGTATATTAGTATGAATTAGTAAAGTAGTATGTAGCTACACAAAGAAAAATGGTTGTTTGCCATAAAGCAAAATTAGTTAACTGTGAAGTACCTAGTCGTTTGAATTTGCATCAAATGCACATTGTCGTTTGTGATGAACAACAGATGAACATGAGCGTTGTGATGAACAACAGTGTCTTTTACGATTAATTATTATTGCTTTGTAGCTAAAATATTACGTCGTTAGTTATAAGAAACCAGGTGTTTTTTTTTATCGTAAAGAACATACTTTTCTGCGCGTAGTGCAAGGCTATATATAGCATAGTGAAACATAGTTCCACGCAAGAATATTCGTTATTTTTGCACAATCAAACTAGCTAGAGGATCTATGGCTACTATAGCACTGCAGCATCAAATTGTAATGTAATGCAGAAGCCGAATTTTTGTTCACGAAAGGATTACAAGTATCCTAGCGTGGAACTGTACAGTACCGCATTTACTACCCACGTATACGAGCCGCCCCTGAGTGTGACCCTTTCGATACCAGGCTGTGTTAGTTTGTTACAATTAAGGGTGTTGTGTCATATTCTACTCGGTCGAAAAAAGCATGCCAGCACAACTTGGTACACACAGGGTTAAGGTTAACCCATATAAGACACAACGTGCAGTACTAATGAGCTGAGCTCTATAAGGTTTTGTTTACAAATACCCATTTTTTTTTTGTGATGGCACTTAAACTAGCGGCGAATCGTAATTGTTCACGGTTACTTTTCAGTCTTGGTGCAGTTATTACTCACTTTTAAAATGCATAGGAAACTCTTAGCAGGTACCGTAAATAAAGTTATAAAGATGTATAGAGACGATCAGCATCTTCGATAATTCTGTGGTGAAGGAATTACCTGAAGTTAAACTTTTTGAGGCATTTTAAAGCACAGGCATGCACCGTACAAAATTGACAAGGTGTATTGAGTGGCAATCCTTCGATCAGGGTAGAATTATTGATAAGTTGTATATACATATGGATATGGATGGTAGACATATTTAAGCCGGATATATGCAGGGGTTCTTTTCTTTTCTTAATTTTTACCAACTGCTCAGCGACTGAATGCTAATAGTGCGTTCTACCAAAAATTTTCTGCATTAATTGGCTTAGCAAGGTTAACCCATGAGACACAACGCGCAGTACTAATGAGCTGGGCTCTATAAGGTTCGGATTTCGCTGCAGATAAGGAAAGAATCAGAATTCATATTAGCTGAAAAAGTTTCTTCTAATCATCTATACAGCAGAGCAATTCGGATGCTAAATGTCATTTCATGTAGAGGCAAAACACTGTCCTGTAATTAAGCCGTACTTTTATCTACTGGCAAACATGTGGGCTCAGATTTCGAAAATAATTTATTTCGTACTTTTAGCCTCACATTTAAATTCGACCCTTAAAAGTACAGCTGAGATAATAAAAACGTATGAGTTATAACTGACCGAAGGGCAGTTCTAACGGGAAAACATGGATTAATTGCGATTTGTTTAAGTTAGAACTATACGATCAAAACTGTATGGCCTATATATATATATAGATGAATCCTGCTGAATTCAGTCTTCGGCCGGTACAGCTTAATTAATTTAGTACGTTCTACTGAGAGCCTGGTATGTAGAGCATACAAATTTGAGAGCAAATTACCGCTCCCGGCCACTTTTGGAGATCTGCTGCGTATTAATTGGCTTTCAGAAGTCCAAGAAAACCAATCAGAATACTCTAGAATTTGATTTGGAATCATCGCTCGTTAGTTCCTGTATCGCAGTAGAAATATATCTTCCCCTAGCTGTACTTAATTCCGCAGCCACCAAAGCAGCTTCTACCTGAGTATATTATATATAAATATATCTATAGTACTTATAAAATATCTTCCCTTTATTCTATACCTCGAACAAGCTTTTTTTGCGCCTGCATGTAAACAAAAATTTGGTTATTGCTCGTGAAATTTGCACCAAGATTTATTCGCAACTATAAATATAATCCTAGTAAGCATATAGCTAAACTAACGCTAAGTTGGATCACAAAAAAAATTTAATTAAAGGCAAAGCTATAGTTTTCACCGCAGCAATAATTAACGTATAATATCAAGTGTATAAAGCGCGAAGTGGTTATGTCCATTTAGGGTGAAATTGGGTTTAACTAACGAAGTGAGTGAATTGTGAGGTAAATTTTTAGTGTCACAATTGTCTATGCCATATCTCTTCATGCCATATCTCTTCTTCAAGCCATATCTCTTCTTATATAATGAAGAGATATGGCGTAGACACTTAATTGTGGCACTGAAAAATATATCTCACAAGCACCCACTTGGTGAATAAAACCCAATTTCACCAAAACCGGACATAACCACTCAATTCTGGCTATATATAGCCCTCGATACAATCCTCTTTCTGTCGTTCGCAAAGCGCTTATAATCCAGAAAAATGGACATAAGCTATAAAATACTAACATTAGCAATTACGCACGTACCTATTCAAAATGTGTTGATTCAACCAACCCATATATACCCATGTGTTCTCGGATATTTGTGTTGGCTCTACACTAGTGATGTCCACGATCGAATGCAGTTCAATTCCATAAGCAGAAAAAATTGAGACACTGCTTTTCAAAGGTAGTTACTTAAGATTTTCTGATGTCATATATGCGTAGTATAAGCTAGAGAAACAGTCTGTATAGAGAAAAGGTTGTAGGTACTATATACACGAATTACTGGTAACTTAAATATCTTCATATCATCACTAAAACATGCATGGGGTGCAATGCAATAATTTGTTAAATAGCTATAATTTGGAGTTCAACGTTTGCACAACCCTGCTTGCCATTTAAATTTATACTGAATTTGTGAATATCCATGCAGGATCCCAGTCGGAAATTATGGTTGTGATTATAGTAGAATATATAGTGGTGCATGCATATGAGATTAAAGTCGATTATGGATGATGAAACAATATGGTAGATATGGCGACCATAACATAACGTTGATTTTAATATATTTAGGTCGATATTGATGGAGGCAATTTTGGTTGTTTATGGTTTGTCAAGAAACGAAAGTCTATGCATATCTGTATATGTACGAGGATCAAAATACGGTATCCTTTCTTTGCTACTTTAGCTAGCTTGGGCAAGCATTAATTAATTATTAATTCGACATGAATTATTGTCGTTTTCAAGGCAGAAAAAATCAGTATCCGGCAGATACCATAAAAAATTTATCGGAAATTTCTCTACACGTACAAATATGAGCATCGTGTTTGCGCTATAATTAAGAGTTTCTTACGAACATATATATATATATATATATATATAACACATAAAGCATAAAGTTTGTTAATTTTTGGTTTTGAGAAACTTGGATGCAATTGCTTGTATATAGTAGCCAATATGGTGCCTATATATAGCTACTCTATTATTTGCACCTTCTTAATTAATTGTTGAGGTAAAAATCAAAATTACTGTTGTTTAGTGATCGATAAGAATGTCTACACACAGCAATTGATGCACTTTGACTAGAACCATAGCACTCCTCTCTTTGAATGCACTCTAACAGAATTCTCGACCGCTCCAAAAAGTACACGCACATACATTCGCATTTAGCTGCGATCGATGACAAGAGGCGGCCCAGAATTCTGTTAAAGTCGCTATTTTCCAAGGTCATCAACACCAAACAGTGAATATTTCTCTACCATACTTTCCATCCCCATCAGCATTACATTCATGCTGTTATTTGCCATACTGCAGTTGTAGAGCACCTACCGAATACACCTCGAACACTGTATGTGCTCATATCGTATCTTTTTCTACTCATTTCCCGCACTCGTTCTTCACAAAGTCACAATGTTGGGGAGCAAGAAACAAAATGAAATTCACAAAGATGTTCTACTGGAAAAACATCAACACGATTAAAATAACACAACTGATATACAACTAAATTTGGTCTGCAGTAAATATAAATATTGCACAATAATATCACTGCATTAAAACACAAATTAAATATGACATGTAAAAATCAATAATACCAAGGTTCAGCCGCTCAATAGGAAACCCTTGATTTGTACAGAAAAACCAACACAATTCCATTAAATTTCTAAAGCTAAAACTGCGTTCCGGAAACACGTCAAGATCACTTTGCCATAACTGCACTGCATCTTTCCAAACAACAACACGCTTAATAGATCGATCACTGAACACAGATGGTCACTTCTTGCATAACAATCCTTACCTGGTTTGGGAACGTTGCGTTTTACTTGCATCCACTTGTAAGTTGGGACATTCTGTTGGGGCTGTTGATGGGGCAAAGGGGGTCCTGCACCCATCATGGCCATGCCACACTCTCTCACTGCATCATGATGGGGATAGAGACCCATGCTGACATGTCTGTATTGGGCTGCAGGGTCCAGGTATCCAGGATAAGCCCCGGGGGGACATGGGTTTGGCTGGGCATAGTCATATGCCTGAGGAGGTTGAGCCATGTGCTGGTAACTTCCATAGTCGTCGAGACTTGTGTAAGATGGAGGACCATCTTGCAGAGGTTGTGATCTGTGCTGATGGGCATCAGGCGCAGTTAAGGTAGGTGTTAAATATGTTTGGGGCTGCTCATAAGCCTGGCAATGAGCGTAGTATTGATGAAGTTCAGCCGACGAGGGATATGGCTGATGGTAGCCGGTCTCCGAACCGCCGCTGCAGACACCGTACACCATGTCCTTATTCATCCGGTCGAGACACTCCCAACACTGACCAGTGAAACTTCGTGGTGCTGCGTTTCCCCCTAGCGGTCACTTCCAAACCCATCCGCCCCCTGTGGTCGGAGCCTAACCTACCCTAACGACATCGCGCACTTGAGGTTAGGCTCCTCCTCTCACATTAGATTTGGTCCTGTTTCCATCTTTCTTTTTAAGATCAGATTATCTAGAATTTTGCATATCATTTGTATTTTTGGGAAGGGGCCATACCTACATTGAATATTTTACTTTCAAGTATCATTAGGCTGGATAATGTATTTTTTTGATGAAAAACCTTTGCTTTCCACACGAACGAACTCACCCAACCTAACTTACGCCTGTGTATCAAGTGGCGTCCAATGGGAGCGTTGGAACCGAAGCTCCTCCTCTTCTTCGCCGTACACTCATCCCAAGTCAGGGCATGCAATAGTTTGCTTCATGAATTTTACTTATTCTTTTCATATTTCTATTAGCAGCATTACTACATCTAGTAGGAAGTAATTTCCACGATATTCCTAATTCATTCTACGCTTTCGAGGTCTCAAAGGCGAGCCGCGCTCTACTGTAGAGCTCCTCAGATGCTTCAGTTAGGAAGTTATTACATTATTTATAGCACGTACCGAAAAACCGCTTTTTTGCCATGCATTATTTACCACGGGAGTGCGTGCTTATGCCCTTACTAAAGAACTCATGCCGGTCACACGCGGATCCTCTAGCAAATCTATAAAGGTTAGCGCAGGTCGATTGCAATATTTTTCAGTGATTAAATAATGACGATAATCAGAGGCCTCGTGTAAGTTTTTCAAACGTACCGTGACCATTATCTTTATTTCACTGGCCCTGAACTGTACGCTATCGAGAGTTTTTGCTCCATGAGGCCGGTCATAAGCGTTATTTCGCACAAAGATATTTTCATGCCATGCATGTGTATTGTTGCCGATGTCGTTATGTTCCTCTAGATGCGTTGATGAAGTACTTAACTTCGTGATCGTACGAGTACAGGTTTACCAGTGAGTTACACAATCGTGTCGTTTTGGTCAGACAACTCCAAGGTAAGTTATCATGCATTCAGATACTAAAGAAGCATTGATGACAGTCACTTACTTCGTGATCATATCTATATACCATGCGATGAACTACACAACTGCTTCGTTTTGGATAGATGATTTTAATACGTAATGAAATACCCATAATATAGGTAAACAGAGTCGCGTACTTTTGTGACTAAACAAATGAGTCACAATATTGTATCGCTTAGGCGTTAGCAGGATTTAATGACTTTTTTGTTCATAAAAAATGCAGCCGTGACTTATTGAACAGATTTCTTATTTCGGCGTTAGGTGTATAATGTTGAAGTAGTCGTGACATGGTTAATTGATTATCTACCCATGAGTTCCACAATCCTGTCGGACACTTCAATGCTTTCATTATTAATTACACTGGAATGCACAAATCTGGTCACATGTTAATTAATGTAGCAGGAAGCATATTGTTGGACAGTCTCTAGCGTACCATTGAGTAACACAATCGTGTCATCGTCGGATGGACAACTTGTGGGTGATAAGCTTTTAAAGTAGAAATGTACCTATCCCTCGCCTCACCCCCTCAAAAAATGACCGATTCCGATACATACTCCCTTTTTCCAACTAGCTGCCAATCCAACTTTTTCCAATTATGGAGATTATGCTACAAAATACCCGGCATTATATGTAGATACTTTTTCAGCATTTTATTTAAATATCGGTGTTGATTATGAGGCTAAGGAAGAAAACTAATTGATGATTAATGTGAGAAATGAGAAATGTATCAGATAAGATCGGAAATATTAAGCAGTTATGAAGTTAAAATAATATATACCTAACCAGAGCTAGGCGTTTCCTAATATCAATGATTTATTCAATATGCCTTCCATTGGCATTGATAACCTAATGCAAGCATTTGCATGGGCGATGCTTTGTAAGATCTAGTCCCAAATGATAGCTTGAGAATTCAATCGTACCCATTCCTTCAAGAGTGTTGCCTTCAAACTAAGCCCCCACATTTTTGTGATGGAAAGCTGAGACCTTTCTGAAATAATATTGTATGGGCCAAATGCTGAAATCATGGGGATTTAGGTCTAGGATAAAGGAATATTAGGAAAATTATGCATATATATAAGGTTGTATAACGATAATATAAATATTGAACACCCCGTATATCATACTGTAACTGTTGGTTGAGCAACCGCTTTGTTGTATAGAGTTTTATCTTCTTGCCGTTTCCACAAATCAAATTTTTTTGCAGAACACTTCGGGCTTATTCACTTGGGCGCCAAAACTGACACATCGAGGATTGACTTACCCGGCCGGCGCGCGGCCGGCCGGCCGGACTTCAGTCATGCGAAGCTTTAGTTTTGCCACTTTGCATCGTACTGTAAGTGTAAGAAGCTGCCCGAGTACTCTGAGCCGGCTGAAAACTCCCTTTCATAAAGCAAGATTGTGTCACTGGAAGTGTCAAGGATAACCAATTTGGGTTAATGCTGGAAACACAATGCAACGGGTCGAAGCCAGCGCTCATGCCTGAGGTTTTGGACAAGTTTGGCCTCGAAGTCTAAATAGTTAGACACCCCCAATCGAGCGTGTTCTTGACTTCTTACTTCGCAGGAGGACAAAAACAAAGCTGGTTTTCGATCCACAGATTAATCTGTCACATACAGTAGAAAAGTAATGAACCCTAAATCTACCTTGTTTACATATCCCCTACTTTTCTCAAAACGGTTGAATCAGTTGTGATAATTTTGTGCAAAAAAAAAAAATCTTTTGCCTCATAAACCCAAGTTGTACCAATGTCATATGTTATACTTCTATATCCATTGGAGCCTCCAGAACGCTCATGCAATTGCGGTAAAAGTTTTTATCTAATGTGTAACAGCATACAGTACTTTTAGTCTAATGCTCAGTTATCAGTACTTATTTTACTTATCTACGGATTTAACCCTGACAGTGTTGAATAACGTTTATTATTTAGAAAGAGACTGCGTGCTCCAACTGAGGTGAGTAAACTGAGAATTGCTGAGAAGGAAATACAGAAGAAAATAAGAAACTAGACACCACTCTGAGAGCGCATACCTCTGCCAAATAAGGCAACGGTAACGAAAAATTCAAGTTGGTTCTGAAACTACGATATTCATTGTATCAACACCAAAACATAATAATTTGTGCCTTTTGGTACTATTAACAATTCCTGTAATTTTAATGAAGATCCGGTAATAACTTTTTGAGTTATGCTACTAACAGACATTATGACAAAAATAAGTCAAATACACAAACGGATCAAGCGATCATCACCAAAATTTAGTCATTTATGTCTTTTAACATTGTTAACAACCCTTATAAATTTCATAAAGATCCATGAATCAACTTTTGTGTTATTGTGCTAACAAGCATAGAATCAAACATAGCAACGAACAAACGAATGAACAGACAGATCATCTTTAAAATTTGGCTATTTACTCTTCGTAATATACAAAACAACCCATATGAATTTCATGAAAATCCATCCGTTCATAACTTTTTGAGCTATGGCCTTAAGAAAAATAGGCAGACAGAAAAACAAACAGACAGTTGAACGGATTGTCACAAAAAGTTATTCATCTGTAACTGTTAACCTGCCAAAGAATTTCTGTAAATTTTATAAAGATCCGTTCATTAGTTTTCGAGTAACCTTTGTGACAGACAAACATTCAGACAAAGAGACAGACGAGGAGGCAGACAAACACGACAAAAACATAACCTCCTCGGCGGAGGTAAAAAAGGCGTTAATCTAATGGTGGTACAAATATTTTCAAATGTCTACTCTCATTTTTTCCACTTATCTGAACAATCTATAATATTAATAGCGTTGTTCCTACGTTCCTTCGTGTATTACGCTCTTCATCAGTAACAGATAGCAGGAAATTAGGTACATAGTTCGGTTGTATCCTTGATATGGAAGATGAAGTCGAGCTCGGCTGCATGAACTTGCACGTTAAAGTGAAGGTGATACGGGCAATACAACTGGACAATACGTCGCTTATGCATATCCCTTGGGCACAGCCAGTGTTGAATATAGCATTCAAAGCAAAGGAACTGGTGATGGTGACCCACACGGCCAGAAGTGAACGGGGACAAATAGCGTGTTGTCTATGACCAGCTAAATAACACTTGACTTCTGCGCAAGGAAAAAAATGGTGATAACGATCCAACGGGTCTAGTATACTACTGTATAAAACTTGATAATATTTGTTCATTACTGTAGAATTTCCAGGGGTCGAAGGCTTCACCAGACCGTGAAATTTTTATAGGTGAAGCTAGTCAGGTATAATGCTTTTTCTAATTGCGAGTATGATTGCTTACGAATATAGTGTTTATAGTAAGACGAAGGTTTCGACATAACCCAGTTAGAAATCGGAGTAGGTTTTAAGTTGTTTTAAGTCAGAACATGGTAATTCATAGCTATATACTGTCACATAGAATCGCATTACACTACAATCTTCCACTGTCGCAAAAACAGCCTTCAATTTTGGAATGGTTATTGCATGTACAGTAAATATTTGACGTTAGTTTGGCTAGCCGCATGTCGGGTCAAGCAGGATAAGTTTCAATCGGCTGAAATATCGTTCAACTGTAGCGTGTTTGTCTCTCTGTCTGTCTGTCACCAAGATAACTCAAAAAGTTATGAACCGATTTGGATGAAATTTACAGGGATTGTTAGGTATGTTAGGAGGAGCAGATGATTAACTTTTGGTAAAGATATGTCCATGCGTTTGTTTTTTTTTTTGTTTTTCTGCCTCATTTTTCTCGATGCCAGAACTCAAAAAGTTATGGATGGATTTTGATAAAATTAACAAGAGTTGTTAGGTGTATATATAACAAAGAGTAAATGACCAAATGTTGGTAATGATCCGTTTGTTCGTTCGTTTGTCACTGTTTTTAATTTTATGCTTGTTAGCACAATAACTCAAAAAGTAATGAATGGATCTTTATGAAATTTATAGGGTTTGTTAGTAATGTTAAAAGACATAGATGATCAAATTTTGGTGCAGATCGGTTTGTTCGTTTGTATGTTTGACTTATGTTTGTCATAACGTTTGTTAACAGTATACATAACTCAAAAAGTTATGAATGGATCTTCAAGAAAATTGAACAAGCTGTTATTAATATAAAAAGGTACAAATGATTGGGTTTTGGAGTTTATACAAAAAAAAATTATTGTTTCAGAACCAGTTTGAATTTTTTGCTACCGTTGCCTCACTTGGCGGAGGTGTGCACTCTCAGAGTGCTCTAGTTGTTCACTTTTTTGAGGCATAACCTCTTCAGGAAATTTCAACACCTCAATCAACATGAAGTAATATACATATATATGTATGGGCATATTGTGGAAAGAAGTATGAGTCTTCATTTTTACCCTAGCATCATATTACGAGACTGTGTTTTATTAAATAAAAAAATCATTTCTTCGTGATTATAATCAAAACTTCACGCTAGGATTTCAGCAGACGGGTAATCAATTTTCCATCCTATCTTTTATGTATATAAGAGGGACATAAATTGCATTCGATCCTCTCCTCTAGCTGCCCCTGTGTGTTAAATTTGTCAGATCTGCTATTTTATACCCAGTACGGTATTCATGTAAGTGGGCATGCAGGCGTTCAAATCAGCCGTAAATGTTTTCTTTTAGGGAGGGAATTCTTCGTACCAGCGTTTTGACCATCTTATTAGTCGACTGCTGGTTGCACTAGCGTCGAGTTTTAATTTCATCACTAAAAATAAGTGCTGTTTAATTAACATGTTAGGATGAGTGAGGTGATATCAACTACTATCCACAATATGCCTTTAATTACTTAGTTTTAGGCTGAGGAGCTAAAATTTCCTGGAAGGGTTGTGGCTCAAAAAAATTAACAACATTGAACTTGACAAACAAAATAAGTTGGAAAGCCTGATGAAACATTCACAGCTGCAGCAAACGCAGCAGGCCTCTCTGACAGAACGTACGAATAACTTAAATAAATTAACTATATGAATTAAGTATAACCGTAATAGCCAACGGTGTACATCAAATTCAAAAGTAATGCTAGAGCGTACTTGTAAATATTTTCTTGGAAAGAACATAGTAGAATACAAAATGTTATACAGATTTTATGCTTATGAAGTAAATATACAAAACAACTTAATTAAAGTGTCGGTTAAAGTATAGTACTTCATACCTAGGGCTCACGCTTTAGACTTTGAAAGTTTTTAATACTTAGCACAAACTTCGTTCTTTTATTCTGCACGTACGTGACCCATTCTGCACCGAATAGCTACCTAATATAAAAAAGAATTTACTGAAAATAATTCTGTCTTTATCCAATTGTGAAAAAAAACACTGGCTCTTTGTCTATGATTTTCTGAAATTCCTAAAAATTCGACTAATTACTCGAAATTCCCGAGTGAAACAATCATCGCAAGAGAGGACTGAAATTTTCAGGGTTTTCACGTACTGTAATTACTGATTTCTCATTCACAGTTACACCCACATACATATATTTACGCAGTAAAAACTAGATAGTCAGCACCGCCAACTGTGTCAAAAATGGAGACAGTGAACATCCATCGGTAAAAATTTGTTCTAAGCTCGGTGTTTTTTGTTGACTTCCAGCGGCTATGAAACGTCAGTCGCTGTGTTTATAACCTCAGTTGGTCTATTCAGTCTTGGTATACCGCATCATTAATCTTTATCGACAGGTGGGATTTGTACTAAACGTGTACGTAACTACCTGAGCGAGTCCGAGCTCACACATGTACATACCAGAAGTACTTATATGCATTTCAACTATTTTCCAGCCTACGTGTCATAGAAGCCAGTAGGAGAGCCTAAGCTTGGTTTCCGAGCCTCCTGTCGTATTTTTTTTTTTAGGTTTCCTGAACTCCAATAACCGCAACAATCCAGTACGTTAAGGAGAGATGGTAAGGTCCCAGGACGGTCATATATCACCTTTCTCCTCGTATATAGTTCACCAAAACCACTAGCTCTTGTTTTTCGAAGATTTCATAAACGTCGTTGTTTTCCGGTTAATTTGCTGTATAAAAGAGGAAAAGCTTTGCATCCATGGAAAGCGTTACGCTGTTTACAGATGACGCGGACATAAAGTTTTTTGCCACGCGCAAGCCTTTGTAACGTAATGTTGGTCACGGGTGTTCAGAGAATGGGATTTTCAGCTTCCTAATAGTTTTCCTGTCTTTGAGTCGAAGTAAGCAGCCAGCTACAACTATCATTATACCTGACACGTGCCTGTTCCACATGCACGAGGTCAATCACGTGGTCCAAGTTGACACGTGCCAGCCTTTGATCACTCTCATAAAATTGTGTAAGTTTTACTGTGCTATTAAGGAAACTGAGATACTTTTCTTTGAAAAAATGATAATGTTAGTTTGTACTAACACCATAGTCCTGCTTTTTTCGCGTCACTGTGTAAATATTACATGTCAGTTTAGCGATTATAGTAAACTTGGCGGGGGTATGCGCTCTCAGAATACTCTAGTTATTATTTTTATACCCATTTCTCTCAGCTCGTAATAAAACATGAATTTTTTTTTTTTTAAATTAATTCTGTGACTTGAGCATATTTTACTACACGTATTTGGACTAGTATATAAAGGATATTTAGGATCTAATTATAGGCGATTAATAAAGTGTGGCAGACTGAAACACTGAACACTGTTTCAGTCTGATACACTTTATTTATCGCGTATAATTGAATCCTAAATATCCTTTATATACATGTCCAAATACGTGTAGTAAAATATGCTCAAGTCACAGAATTAATTTTTTAAAAATATTTTTTATGTTTTATTACGAGCTGAGAAAAATGGGTATAAAAATAACAACTAGAGCATCCTGAGAGCACATACCTCCGCCAAGCAAGGCAGTGCTTACGAAACAATCCAAGTTGATTCTACAACTATGATTCCTTTGTTATCCTCACTATAAATACCTCCGCTAAGCAGGTTATGTTTTCGTCGGCTTTGTCTGTCTATTTGCCTGTCAGTCTGTCACCAAGATAACTCAAAATGTTATTGACGGATTTTCATGAAATTTACAGAGATTGTTAGGCATGTTAAGAGAAACAGATGATTAACTTTTGGTGAATATCTCTCCCTCCGTTTGTTTGTTTGTTTGTCTGCCTCCTTTCTATCAACGCCCTAACTCAAAATGTTATGAACAAATTTTGATGAAATTTACATGAATTTTTAGGAATATTACGAAAAAAATGACCAAATTTTTGGAGTGATTTGTTTGTTTGTTCGTTTGTTTGTCACTGTTTTTAATTTTATGATTGTTAGCACAATAACTCAAAAAATTATGGATTAATCCTTATGAAATTCATAGGAGTTTTTAGCCATGTCAAAAGACACAAGTGATTAAATTTTGGTGCAGATCGGTTCGTTCGTTTGTATATTTGACCCATGTTTGTCATAATGTTTGTGAGTAGCTTAACTCAAAAAGTTATGAACGAATCTTCACCAAAATTGCATAAACTGTTAATACTATTGAAGGGCACAAGCGATTAAATTTTGGAGTTGATACAAAGAAAAACATGGTTTCAAAGCCAAATTGAATTTTTCGTTGCCGTTGCCTCGCTTGGCGGAGGTGTGCGCTCTCAGAGTGCTCTAGTTTTTTGGTCACTTGTACCTCTCGACAGTTATAATCGCTTGCGTAATTTTCTTGAAGATCCGTCCGTATATTTTTGAGCTATGTTCTGACTAATATTTTGACAATCATTAGTCAAACACACAAACTGAGAAGCCGATCATCATCTAAATTTGGTCATGTGTGCATTTTAACACATCCAACAAGTCCTTCAAATCTCAATAATATCTGTCGTTATATTTCTGAGTTATATTCTGACGAACATTTCGATAGACATCAGTCAAATACACAAATGGACGAACCGATCACCACTAAAATTTCGTCATTTGTGTATAGTTTGACGTTTCTAACAATTTTTATAAAATTTTTTTGTAATATGTTTATAAAATATGTTTATAAGTTTCTAAGCTGAGTTCCTGATGAAAATTTTGACAAACATTAGTCAAACAGACGAATAGATCATCACTCAAATTTAGTCATCAGTGTCTTTTAACATTTCTAACAATTCCTGCATATTCCTCAAAGATCTGCTTAAACTCTTGGAGTTATATTATTAACATGCTTCTAAACAAGCACAGAGATGAACAAAAAAAAACGGACAAATAGATCAACATTAAAATTTGGTCACCTGCTCCTCGTAACCAGTAAAAAAAAAATTTGCAAGTTTCACAAAGATCGGTTCATAACTAGTTGCATTAGGCTAATAAGAAAAAAGAGGCAGCCGAAAAACATATGGTACAACGGATCTTCACCAAAAGTTAATCAGATTATCCTCCTAACATGCCTAATAATCTCTATAAATTACGTCAAGATTCGTTCTTTGATTTTTGAGTTATCTCGATGAAAGACAAATAGACATACAATAAATAAACGAGTAAATCAGCAAACATAGAGACAGACAAACTCGACGAAAACAACCTCCTTGGCCAGAGGTAATCAAAGGAATGATTTTGCCAGAAGCTTCTTTGTTTGTTACCAGCTGAAAAAAACCGAGTATGAGTTAGTAGTCATATTAGTTTCATTTGTTTTCACGCAAAACTGTTCTTTTATTAAAGTACTGTAATTTGAGGCAATGAAAGCTGAATCAGTTATCTGGGAGTGCTTGTACTTTCAAAATACCAAACAAGATAAGCGTTACGTCATTAAAAGTTAGAGAACTGATTGTAAAGTTAATCTATCAAAGCGTAATTCAAAGATTGTGGACAAATATGAGAGCGTGGTTCATAATATAGTTGCAAACTATCAGAAGTAAAACTGAAGCTAACAGGTAAGCTTAAAAAACAAACAAAACAAAAAAAAAAAATAAATAAAAAACAAGCAAACAAAAGAGAAGCTAAATGGATTGTTAAACAGATCAGGAAAAATCGGTTTGTGTCAGTAGTCGCTCTTTCCCGAGAACGTGGTGAAAAAAAGGGGATAAATTTTCAATGCGTACTGTCAGCAGAAGATCGAATAAAACAAATTTGCGCTATGTACGAAGCCCTTCATGTTTATGAAGAATAGGTCATGAGAAATTATCTGCCACGAATGTGGGTGGACTTTCAACCAAATTTTCCCCGAATATTTTAGCCACACTGTTACCATTTCGTGCAACTTACTGCATAAAGTTTTTGTCCTCATGAATTCCTACGCAAAATGAAGCCTTTCCCAGGTAGCGAAAATTGTTATGTTAACATTAGAATAATGTCATGATTTAGATTAGATTAGATAGGCGACAGTAGACGAACCAACAGGCCCATTCTCAAAGAGACACCGACACTTGCCCGGCCCTCTATGAGCTATTGCCATTATGTTAGTATCATATAAAAGACTGGGGAAAAGAGAAGGAAAAAAAGAGGAAGGAGAAGAATCTCAGCAAAGGAGACGATCATGAATGCACTCAATCATGGTCAATTGCCGCTGATATGCGGAGTTAAAGATGTTAGAAAGTGCAGTTGGAGCGGAAGAGAGAAGAAGACGGATTTAGGAAGCCTCGGAGGCTTTGGCCGTTAAGAGTGTGCGACTCCTGGAGAAGGAATCCTTAGCTGTGGGGGGTGTCTCTCCCAATGTATGTCAAGACAATTTTTAAACGCGTGGACTGATTCCGCACTAACAACGTCGTAAGGAAGTCTATTCCAAATGCTGACTATGAAATACGGAAAGAACTGCTGACTTAAGGTTGTTTTTCGAGCTTTGTGCTTGAGTTTTTGACCATTGTTTCTCAAGCGATCATTGAGGTCTCTCTCAAAGAGTCCCGTTGTAGGTATGTCGTTGAAGCCATTCAAATACTTAAATGTTTCTATTAGTTGCCCCTGAGTCGTCTTTGTTCGAGAGAGATCAGACCCAGTTCCTTTAGGCGACATTCATACGGCTTGTTTCGCAGGTGAGGTATCAATTTCGTTGCTCTGCGTTGGACTCTTTCCATGTTATCGATATCTTTGCACAGATGTGGCGACCAGAACTGAACTGCAAACTAAGTGTGGCCGCACTAATGCCTTGTACAGGGGAACGATGATGTCCTTGGACTTGTATTCAAAACGTCTGGTAATGAATCCGAGTACTCTGCTTGCCATTTTCACACTCATGTCAACTTGTTGACTGTGCTGTAGTTTGTTTGTAATTGTGATTCCCAAGTCACGTTGTTGGGTGACAGGAGCCAATTCCGTCCCATTCATTTTCAATGGGGTTGAAGGGTTCACAAGCCCTACGTGCATTACTGAGCATTTGTCGAC
>LQNS02276924.1:27948295-27960403 GCA_001587735.2 Parhyale hawaiensis | reverse complement strand
ACGTTGTTGGTGCGGAGTCGGTCAACTCGTTTAAAAATCGTCTTGACATACATTGGGAGAGACATCCTCCACAGCTAAGGACTCCTACTCCACGAGTCGCAAGCACTTAACGGCCTAAGCTTCCCAGGCCCTTTTAAGCTGACTTCTTCTCCCTTCCGCTCCATCTATATAACTAAGCTCCGCAGATCAGCGGCCTTCGATCCTGCTTGCGGGCATTCATGACCATCGCATTGGCGTAGATTCATCTCCCCCTTCTTTTTTATTTCTCCTTTCTTTTTTCTCTATCGTCTTCCATTTTTTCTCCTCTCGTTTCTCCATTCCTCTTCATCCTACTAACTTAATGGCAATAGCTCATAGAGGGCCGGGGTGTAAGTTCCGGTGTCTCTTTGGGAATGGGCCTTTTGGTTCGTCTACTGCCGCCTATCTAATCTAATCTAATAATCTAATTGCTGTCAGTTGGGCGAGTAATCTCCAAGAAGCCAGCTCAGCACAACGCTTAGGCTTGCAGTTGACCGTACAATACTGACAGTGCGTGAACTCCTAACAAGTTATTCATAATAGTAACAAAAATAATAAGCACTTCATTAAACGCTTAATAACGTCTATAGCAAAAAAGGTGTATATATAGGCCTGTTGCACTAACTTATGAAACATCGATACAGTAGATACAAATCATAAAAGGACATAACATAGGAAAACAGAGATGTTTGCCTGGCCTGAGACAGCAAGAATTAAAAGGACATAACATAGGAAAACAGAGATGTTTGCCTGGCCTGAGACAGCAAGAATTAAAAGGACATAACATAGGAAAACAGAGATGTTTGCCTGGCCTGAGACTGCAAGAATTCAAAAAGATGCCAAATCTAGGCCTCTCCTCCTAGGGTCTTTCGGTGAGTCCACTGACTGGTATCTAATCTAATTTAGAAAGAACTTTAACGGCGATATCGACTGATATAATTTCACTGAGATAGACTAATCTCATTAGCTTTAACTTGTCCAGAAATTCAATCATGAGCTCTGATTTCGCTACTTTGGCTCGAGTTTCATGCCTTGATTAGTTTTGCAGTCGTCTCAAAGATAATTGGATTATGATGTACTCCTTAAACTTAATCCAAAGTAGCATAACCAATGCTTCTGACTGAGTTTCTGAACCATTTTATGCTAATTTAAGCCCATTAAAATGGAACTGCCACGGATAACACCTGTCAAGTTTAGCCACGTTGCATATACTGAAATGCTAGTAATAGAATCCGTAGAGTTTATCACTGTTTTTCTTGTCCATTTCTCTATAGTTCCATATAGCATGGGTGTCATAAATTTTCGGAGGATCAATTTTTTTCCTGTTTATCGCATTTTACCTTTTTTATAGTTTGAGCTTTAATTCAACACATTTTTTCAAGTTTTTTTTTAGCTGAAATGGTTCTTGCAATCCACAATTTACAGTAATTCTATAGTTATTACCTCCGCCAAGGAGGTTATGTTTTCGTCGTGTTTGTCTGTCTAGCCGTTTGTCTGTCCGTCACCTAGATAACTCAAAAAGTTATGAACTGATTTGGATGAAATTTTCAGGCATTGTTAGGTATGTTGAGGGGAACAGATGATTAACTTTTGGTAAAGATATGTCCATCCTTTTGTTTGTTTGTTTGTCTGCCTCATTTTTCTCAATGCCATAACTCAAAAAGTTACGAATGGATTTTGCTGAAATTAACATGAGTTGTTAGGTATATAACAAAGAGTAAATGACCAAATTTTGGTAATGATCCGTTTGTTCGTTTGTCACTGTATCTAATTTATGCTTGTTAGCACAATAACTCAAAAAATAATTAATGGATCTTTATGAAATTCATAGGGGATAATTGTTAGTAATGTAAAAAGACATAAATGATTAAATTTTGATGCAGATCGGTATGTTCGTTTGCATGTTTGACTCATGTTTGTCATAACGTTTGTTAGCAGTATAACTCAAAAAGTTATGAACGGATTTTCAAGAAAATTGCACAAGGTGTTATTACTATCAAAAGGAACAAATGATTAAATTTTGGAGTCTATATAAAGAAAATTATGGTTTCAGAGCCAATTTGAATTTTTTGGTACCGTTGCCTCGTTTGGCGGCGGTATGCGCTCTCAGTATGCTCTAGTTATCCTGATGCTTTCAACAACCAAAAGCAGCTTTGCTTAAAATTATGCACTGATTATCCAAAATTAAAAAGGAAATTCTTCTTCCAGTGTGATTATGTCATTACTGTATTAAAAGTATGTGGAGACTTATTTTCTTCTCTGAATTAATTGCGATGCCTTCTACATTAAATTTACAGACAAGCATATCCTGCTGTATGAAAATATTTACATTTTTATAGATTACTTTCGCGGTATTTGACAAAATTATCAGATGCGAGGCTCTTTGATTACTATTAACATAATCTCGGTATTTGCTAATATACTTTTCCATCATGACCGGATATCTCGCAAAATTATCTGGATTTGCTCGACAAGTGTATACACAACTCCTTCTATAGTCGTATAACGTCGCTTTTCCAACATTATCAGAATTCCCAAGGCCTTTGGACTTCCTCCCCCAGAGTAGTGGCACCAGATTCTTATACAGTCACCGTAATTCCTCTTCTTCAACATTGCTTCCATCCTCAAAGCCCTTTTGATTTCCTCCAGAAATGCATCGATTTACAAAACCTCCTCACGTTCACAGTAATCCTCTTCTCCAGCCTCACCGGATCTCTTAAAGCCTTTTGGAGTTCTTCTAAAAGTGCATGCACTTCACCTCCTCCCGTTCCTGTGATGCCTCTCTTCCAACATCACCGAATCTCCTAAAAAGCAGGTTCATTCCCTCCACAAGTGCATGCACTTCACCTCCTCACGTTCCCGTAATGCCACTTTCCCAACATCCCCGAATCTCCTATAAAGCCGTTTGAATTCCCTTCCACAAGTGCATGCACTTCACCTCCTCACGTTCCCGTAATGCCACTTTCCCAACATCCCCGAATCTCCTATAAAGCCGTTTGGATTCCCTCCACAAGTGCATGCACTTCACCTCCTCACGTTCCCGTAATGCCACTTTCCCAACATCCCCGAATCTCCTTTAAAGCCGTTTGGATTCCCTCCACAAGTGCATGCACTTCACATCCCCTGCACACTCAGAGCCACCGGAGCGCCCCCTAATCCCACCGTATGGGTCCCTGACATACATGCCGCTACGAGCCACATTTGATGAATGGTTCCTCTAAGTCCATCTATCTGAATTGAAGCCTCCAGTTCGACAGAAGATCCATGCCAACAGATAATGCTAACGATGCGTTGTGCGTCCCGCCGGTGGAATACAATGGAATTCCATAAAGTTTTCGCGGGTGTAATGTCAAGTGTTACCTAATAACACAAACAGAAGAGGTACTTGGAGTGCCCCGCCGATGCGTATCACTGACACATATTGAAGAATGACTCAGGACCGCCATCAAAGCTGCGCCATGTTTGTTGGGTTGCCTTGCACCTCTTATGGTACTCGTCATACTTGTGTCGTCTGCAGCCTTGGCTAGCCTTTAGCTGAATGCTCGAATGCGGCCTGAATTTGGTCGCAACTTGCGGAACATTTTCCTACTCTAAAAAATGCATAGTTGATCAGTCGTCATAATACTGCTTCGTCAACATTCCTGGCTTGCCTTTACTGAATGCTAATATTCCTTTGGCTTAGGGTTTGTGGAAAATATCTTTTCTTTAATAAATCAAAGCTGCTAGTCAAACTTGTATCCTCTGTATCCATGGCTTACAATATTGCTGTGGCTCTGATGCGTCCAAGTGTTTGGTTGTACACAAAGAGAACGGATTGCTTGAATTTACAAATCATCATGAAACAACAAATTATGAAATCATGCAAATGGTATGATACGGCCAGTCCGTTGGTCGCTTGAAATAACCAATGTGCGTATTATTATAATTTATGTGACTAGCGTGCCTGCGCTATCAAAAAGGACGGCGTAGAATTTGTGATGACTCCTCTTCATTAATTGGGTAGATTTTTCTTACTAATGTACTTCCGAGGGACACGCTACAACGGCTAGCTCCATTGTCATAAGATATGAATGCTCGCTGTTGCAATTCATCGGAGCAGCGTACTCTTTCCTTCGCTTAGATGAAATGCAAAAAATCTATTTACATCAGCTAGCTTTGAATCATCCCTAATTTAATTAAATTCCCACCCCACGGAAAGAAACAACATCAGTACAACGATTTTTTTTTTTTTTTTTTTCGCGCTCAAGAGAAAACTTCCTCGTCAAAAGAAGAAAGCAAGCTGGAGAAAATAACTGGAGCATATTCCTAACCGTCCAAAAAGTCGGTTCTCCTGGAATTTATTGATTATCTACTTAATTTGTACGCCGTAGACTGAGAGCAAATACAGTTTTTAAGTATGGAGAAAATAAGAAAAATCAGACTCCATTGCAGTGGTAAGAGAAGCTGAAGAAGTGCATTCAAATATGACATTAGAATACGTTTGCCATCATCTGCAACCTGGTTTATTTTTCACCTAACAGTTTTAAACAAAGCATGACAAGATGACCACAGTCTCAAACCTGGCCCAATTTTTTCCTACCTGTTTTCTGACGCGTGACATAAAAAAGAGATCTGAAGAGATAAACAGACAAGCAGATAATAGATACATGCGCATCAATCTTATTACAATATATTCATTATTTTTTTCTTTAAACAATGCACGTGCTAATTTTTACAATTGTTCATTCCCTGACTGCAGATCTGTAGATAAGTGCTGAGCTTTTTGGCAATGCACTTCTCATCATAAATTATGTGCACTGCCTGTATTATTAGCTTGCTTTTGCTGACGGCTAAGATCCAAGCACGCGTTTTCTGTGCTGTGGACCAGGCTTGTCTAGAAAATTGTTTTTGCACTTATCTCCATCAATAAGTCTAATTTTAAATCGCTAAGCCGCTCATAATACTTACGTATAGTCTGCATCATTGAAGGCATCATATTCTTTAAAGAAGCAAAGAATCTGTTTGTACTGTTTGTACCATTACCAAGACGCTGTCACCGAATAAATAGTTTCTGCCTGCATTTTCTGTAAATTTCGGACTTGTTCTCGTATTTGGGCAATGGGTTCTAGCTTTGCGTCAGCACTAACTCATTAGCAGGTTGTCTACGTATTTGTTCAACTTTAACCGAGTTGTTTACTCGCCAGCGCACGTAACTGCACAGGCATTATTTTGTTCAGTTGAGCTTCAACAAGAATGGATCCTAGTTACGGTAGCCTAATTATTGGGCGCCCAGTAACAAAATTACGCTAGAGTGAAAAAGTAACTTTCAGATATCGTAACTAAAAGTAACAGGAGTAACTTTTTTAGCTACTTGTCGTTAGGGCTACTGAACACTTGAAGCGAAGATATGTTATAATTGAATGACTATGGTATTTTAGTATTCTTTGTGCGTTTAGGTACCTACAAGTAGAGATAAATCGGTCGCAAGGTGTGAGGAATGTAATTATTAGGGAGAATTTACTTGCCACTACCGTAATGTAACTAAACTGGATCCGTAACACCAAGAGTGAAAGGATGGTATAAAATTTCCAACAAAAGTTTTTAGTTCAAAAATGTAACCTACGTTCCTAAATCAATTTGGCTATTGTGGGTATAGCTAATTCGATTTAGGCACATTACTAGATAACGCGTTTTCAGAGCTTATATTATCTCCCGAACCATAAGACCCATTGGTCTATACATTTGCTATATCCTCGCAGCAAACTTACGATTGTCACCCATGTATAACTTTTATGCTTGCAGAAAGTATTCAGTAGCCCTGATGACTTACGTGTAATATGTTAACGAACGTTACTCTGAATGTCTTTCACAAACAGCTTGGATAGAAGGAGGGAGCAATAGCACAGAGATCCTAGGCTTAACGGGACCCGAAGGCTGAAGTATGGCTGACTCACTGATTGGCTGTAAGAATGGATGGGAGCCTGTGATTGGTGGGGAGACTATGCCATCATCATTGGTTATGCAGGACAGCCATCGGTCCCCGAATAACTAACTACCTAGGCTTCTGCATCGCAATACTGTTGTATTCCCTTCTTCTATGAAACCTCATTGATCCTTCCCACCAGCCTTTACACTATGCTAAAGAGGTGCTTCACTTACTTTGCTTTGGAGTTTCCCCGATATATTTCCTGGATTCGAAGTGAACTAGTCGCCATTTCGTGTGGTCTCAAACCCTATAATGCAGACTAATGCACAGTTTGTGCACGTATCTACTCATTCATTTCCTGCAACGCTTGGAGGAAACGGATAAACCAAAATTTGGTTAGGCTGGAAATTGTGGCCATTCTTTAACGCTCCATTGGAATCCTCCAATAGGTGAAAATTACTCCAGGTTAAGGATGATGACAAAAGAAAAGGAAACCTCAGAACTGACAGCACTTCTCGCTTCGCCAGCTTCTTAATCCAAGCGACGACGACCACTATAGTTTTTCTGAGCACTCTTTTGGATCTTCATTTTTACGTTCTTCTCAGATGAAAACTTTATACGCGCTGAGTTCATGATGAATACACTGAGATTATAGCTAATAATATTTTTCGCAATGCAGTAATAGCTCGAAGAGCGAAGAACGCAGGCACTAGAGTAATCATTTATCCCCATCTATATAAATTTTGTATCAATGATGCGCAGGTGTAAAGTATTTTATGAGTGAAGCTTGATTGTAGTAGAAAACAGAATCAGTTTTCTACATGTTGCCGATGGAAAGGAAAGTTTGTGCTGCTTCACATAATTGTAACCAAGAGCGATTATCACTTAATAAGATCATATACGTTGATAAGTTAGCAGTTGCTGTGCACCCTTTACAGTGTATGAGCATATATAAGAAACCAATGCACCATCACTGAAGAAGCATCATCATCATCACAAATTTTTCACGGTCGTTTTTGAATCTCGGGTGCGTACGTGAGTAAATTAACTGCAGGCCGCATCACCATCATCTCTCGGGTGCGTACGTGAGTAAATAAACTGCAGGCCTTGTAAATATCAAATATTCACGGACACTTGCATGCAGCCGTTGCTGGTCAAGTGTCCAAGCTAGATTATAACTGTGCACCTCTGGTAAATATGCCCACTATTTGTCAATTACATACAGGTGGACCGCATGTGACTCCACACATGCGGCCGATGACTCAGCCACACGAGAGTTAAAATTCCATTATATTTTCCATTCAGCCTGTGTGTTTTTTTACAGGTGTGACCAACAGGTAGAGCTGTAGGTTGGCTAGCCAAGATCCACGGCTGATGTTGGATTGTCGGAATGGCATTTAGTCAGCGCAAAATGTTCAAATACATTCAATGTTATAAATTTACTTCTTACAGAAAAATTGGACAAAGTGTAGTGATACTCACAGCTCAATTTAAAAAAGCTATACTATCAAGAATCGTCTTTTGGTGATAAAATATTAGTCTGGAAATGCAATTTACATGAAATATTTAATATTAATTATGACGGGTGTCCATTAACGGAATGTGAAATATTATTTTGCAAATGTTTCTTTTATTTTTGGCAGGATCTCCATATTATTTTGCAAATGCTTCTAGTCGTCAACAACTTATAGATAGACTTAGCGCTCAATCAGGAGGATTTCAAGAGTGAAGGAGAGGAAAAATAGAGAGCCCATATTTATTTCAAAAATAAAACGGACTCCATATTTCAAGATGATATAAAATTTCTATTGTGATTACAGTTTTCTAATTACGAAGTGGAACTGCACGACAACTGCTTAGTGATTTATACTGTATGTGTGTGTATATACCTATACATATATTGTAGGATTTGTAGCTAAACGTATACTGATGTGGCAACTTTTGAAACGCATACGAAACAGAACCATTAATCCGGGTGTCATCTGCGCATGTGTTTGTTACAACGCTCAGTAATTGGAGTCAAAGCAACGGACCACAGTTAAAAATTGGAGAATCATTTGCATGATTGAAAATGTCATTTATAGTTTTTGGATATATTGGTATCATTGTGACAGCTTCCTATGATAACATCTCAAATTTTTGACGAAATCTTCACGATTCAAATTGACCAACTTTGAGCTTCCCATTTTAAAATCTGAGATACAAGAGATGCGCAGCCTGGAAAATAAAATTTCTTCAATTGCTTCCCATCGTATTCTGCAATACCGGGTGACCCACAAAAAATTTAACCGTACTTTGAATTGATATTACTCGAATGCTATTATGTATCATTCAGGTTTGTCAAAAAAAATTATGAAGCAACTATCTGTTTATGTTATTAAACTGTTTTATTTTTCCACAAAACTAAATAATATAGAATTGCATTTGAGTAAAATAAGTTCAAAGTACGGTTAATTTTTTGCGAGCCACCCCGTATATACTGCCGTCTTAACACGATACATATGGCACACACTGTTTGTTATACAGTGTCTTGTTGCTTGAAACACACTGTTTTAAGAAATAATCAAATATATATGTGATATAGGTGTATTGTATAGCCCGACATAAAGAGAATGAGGCTGTTGTCTAGAGACAGGCATTGGAAGGGTTAGGCGATATATAGTCCGTTGTATATGGAGAGCAAGGCTGGGGTCGAGACTATATATTCGCATACTACGGTGTATTGAATGGGCCCATTGAGCTTCCATGGAGATAATCCAATTTGCTTAGCCCATATTTATTGCAAAATTCAGTGGTAAGCGCTGAACTCGTCACTTTGGATTGAATTTCAGGCGCTAACCGCAAACAAATGTTCACCGTTTACCTATCGTTCACGACTGAATTTGCGACCAAGCTAGACGAAACGAATTGGTTTATTAGTGCAAAAATCAACGAAAGCTGATGCACTTCTGTTACTACTCCTCCATAAATGTATATGGTAAAGGAGAAGTAAAAATTAAGTAAGGTTCGTTCCACTACATTTCGCTGAAATCTAAACCAAACACAACGTGTAGAAATGTAAGCGACATGTTTTTCAAATTTAGCCATTAGATTGACCGAACTGCAATCTAGTTTCTTTGTTTATGTTGGTTGAATTTCGGTAGTTGATTATTGAGCGCTAAGGCAGAGAAGCCACAAGTAAACGACAAACTATGGACTTTTGGACTACTAAAGCTTGATTTATTGTAACGACATTCCGACATGGCAGCGCCGGAAGTGTGCCTAATTTTCTTAAGCAGTAAACAACTACAAATGAATTCACCAATGAAGAATTGTCTTACGCACCGCAACCAGTGACCTGCCATGCATTCCTTTTTTTTAAAGAGATTATGGTTTTTGGTGTCATTTACAAAATGTTCCTATGCCGGCAGGTAAGAAAAAGTTAAAAAAAGTGGTCCCACCTGACGCGTGGCTTACCTTCGATCCTGATGTTCCGGAGAAAATGTAAGCTAAACTGAGACGTTATCTTCTGGGTGAATGGGTAAATTCCACTATAACCAGGCTGTGCTTTCTCGATACAACCCAGGTAGCAATCATATATTGTATTAATTTTATTTTAACGTTGGAATATTGTTTTTGTGCTATATATTATTTCTGGTATATTATTATCATGCTATTTTGGGACTGCAATGTAATATTTCTTTGTTGTCTTTATATCTTATACTATGATAATACTATAATAATGTTACTCATTGATTTAATGTTCAAAAAATTCTTAATTTAATGTTATTCCAAGTAACAAACTGATGTTTTAGACTAACAAGCAAAATATTCTTCTACAACATTAAAAAAATATTAAATAGGTTTTACAATGATGTTTTGGACTAACAAATAAAGTATACCGCCCACGCTTGTAACTTGGTTGAGTCACCGCTTGAATTCGTATTCCACACTTTTGTTTATTTTCTAATGTTGTCCACTGTATACGAGAAATAAATGTTCGAATGTGTAATTTTAAGTGGTATCACATAAAATTTACTTTTGCACATTATCAAACCTACTGTAATGTATTGAAATAAGTAAATATCTTGAATCTAATCATCCGTTGTTTGATGTCTAAGGAGGAGTCCAATCTGATTTTGCAAATACGGTCCGAGATAAAACTGGCAAATAACTTTGTTTATACCTAAACCTCTCTTGCCACATTTTCCTCGAAGGACAGGTTACGCCTGAGTGGGTAACCTGTCCTATAGGATCCCTCCGCATGAAGCCTCAGCGGAACCACACGGCGACGGCTGCACCCTCGGTCTTTCCAGGGTCTGCCATAATAATAATAATCTTTATTGAGTACTCATAGACATTACAAAATTGAAATGAAATATGGTACACAGGAGAATGTTTCTTATTTCTGGGTTACACACAGAGCATGTCGCCGTGATATTACATATTAGACATCATTACACCCCATTGCTTGGCCTCCGTCAGGCCAAGCTAGGCGCTGCCAATGTATATAGGTACATATTAGACCGTTTGTCGCCAGGGCCATTATGGATGCCTTTTATTAATGAGTTGTTGGAGTTTTCAATCCTGTTTTTCAGGCTCCATGCGCATTTCCTGGTCCTGACTTTCAGACAATCAGTGCATTTTAAAGCAAATATCAGGCTTGCGCTATTAGACCTCGGCACATTCATTAATCTGCGGAATATGTCATTATAAGCAACCCGGAAGCGCTGCATAGATTTCTTTTTGAAGTTACCCCAAAGTGAGTTACAGTACAGGGGGTAGCATAGTCTAGCGCGCAGTATTTTAATATTGGTAAATAATAACGAAATTACATGGACATCATAACATTAATATAATATAATTAAAATGTCACCGAACATTATTTCAATATTACTGTAATGTTACAGAATAACCATAATTTGACAGTTATTAGAAGATAATATTTTATTAATACTAAAATAATATTAGAAACATTGTGTCAATATTAGTTTGTTATTTCATCGAAACATCTAAGTTTATGCAACAATATTATTTTAATATTTCCGAATAATTCTATCCTCACTTTGATATAATCGTGTAAAAACTAATAATATTTCAATATTGGGGATAATGTTATCTAATTAGAGTGCCCGTGCTATCAAATATGACTGCAAAAATTTGTGATGATCCGCTTTCATTGATCATAATTTTCCTATTAATGCTAGGGCTGAGCAGTGCCAAGCATTCCTTCCGTTATATGCTGAAAAATCGATGTTTTTTGCCCACAGTCACTATTATCTCCCAATAAATACTGAGCTCTGTATCCTAGATACTGACGCTGTCTTATAGCTAGGAAGTTTTTTCTCAAGTGAATTGTTCTGTTGAAGAAGCACCCAAACTGGAGAAAATTATTTGGTGCCAGGAAATCATGGTGATCTTTTTTCGCTTTCTGACCACTGAAGAATATCTTGTCACTTGCTTCGTACATCGTGCAGCCAATAAGAGCATCAGCGTAAACTTAGGGCAGTCGAAGTTTGGATGAAGAAAACCCCAGAAGACAGAACGAAGTACGATGCAACAGAGTGCTTAGAGAAGCTGTATGTATCTGCATTGAGTGAACTTCAACGTTGGAAAAGAGAGTACTGCACTGAGATAACCGTTTGACATCTGCAGCCCTGCCTATTTTCTACCATTAATTTTCAGTGACGCGAACAAAAATGTATTTCAATGTATGGAAAAAGTGATAAAAATCAGGGTCCATAATCGCACCAAGAGAAGCTTGATATAGCTTAATTATTTCGATGCTAAGAATTGTTTCACGCAAGAAGCACATTGAGATACAGAAAAGAATAAGGATCCTACTTTCATCATCTTCTACAATCTGGTCATCGATCTCCAGAAAAAGGCAATCGAATTGCAAAATCTACAACCTGGCCTATTTTTGGCCTATCTATTTCTTTCCAAGGTGACCCGAACAAACAAATATATAAACATACAAATATAAAAACAAATATTAGTGTTGATGTTCATAAATTTGCGGATGATACAAAACTATGTCATCCTGCCACGAAAAGAGCCGAGCTCCAACAAGTCCTTGACCACCTCATGGAATGGAGCGCAACGTGGCAGATGAGCTTTAATGTCGACAAATGCTCAGTAATGCACGTAGGGCTTGTGAACCCTTCAACCCCATTGAAAATGAATGGGACGGAATTGGCTCCTGT
>LQNS02276924.1:27906465-27917421 GCA_001587735.2 Parhyale hawaiensis | reverse complement strand
TTAGCTGTGGAGGATGTCTCTCCCAATGTATGTCAAGACGATTTTTAAACGAGTTGACCGACTCCGCACCAACAACGTCGGAAGGGAGTCTATTCCAAATGCTGACTATGAAATTGGGAAAGAACTGCTGACTTAAGGTTGTTCTTCGAGCTTTATGCTTGAGTTTTTGACCGTTGTTTCGCAAGCGATCATAGGGGTCTCTTTCAAAGAATCATGTTATAGGTACGTCGTTGAAGCCATTCAAGTACTTGAATGTTTCTATCAGTTGCCCCCTGCGCTTAATATCATATACACTTCCAACACTAACTCACCGAGCGATGGTACCGCACAGCATTTTAATCACAAGTAAAATGCTGTCATCGTACAGTCCTTAAATAATATTATTTCACCCTTGAATTTAATTTTCCAGTTTTTACTACCGGAGTGACCAAGAGATTGTTTACATTCTAAGGTGCTTTGCTTTTAAAATTCACGTATCATTCTGCGTTAATGGCATGTTGTGTGACAATTGCATAATTAATTGTAGCATTTCAAACGGTAGAGGGCAGTACATAAGCTAAGGAAATTAATCCCCTTATCCTATGAATTGATATCTTGATCGAAAAAAGCAGATTGAGTAGGCCTGATTCATATTTCATTCTTTATCTAACTAATAACATTCCTTACAATGGGGACTAAGTGTCCCTAGTTAAACTTCAGAGCCTATCCTAATCTATCCCAGCCTATTCTTATCTAGGCTAACCTGTTCTAACTTAACTTAACCAAATACATACTTTAAAGTGGGCCGTACATTATACTTAGACCAAGTTAATTAAGTAAATTCGAGGCTTGAGAGTAAAACAACAGTCACAATTGCATGAGAAGGGTTCTACATAACCCCGCATTACAAGTTCTTAAGACATACAGCAGAGAAATTACCGCCCCACGGCCTCTGGTTCGTGCCATATCCATCACTCAAAGTTGAAGTTACTTGTCCGTGCTCCAATCGCGGTGCATCATTTATCACTTTATAGATCACACACACCTTCACTTGTGCATCACTCAGAGCCACCACCGTGAGCAATTCAACCAACATCCTGCCCACCTTATCGCGTAAATCAACCAGCCTGAATACTAATCATTGCGTTAATTTTTGCATTTAGCTTCTGCTATCTCCTGTAATAGCTAGTGGAGAGATTGGCACCCGAGTTAAGGAATACGGCGGCAAATGATACAGTGTTGGAAAGCGAGTGCAAATGGGAGGAAGATACTCACCGAGATCTCTCCCTGTGGCCATTTTGTCCAGGCTTGTCTAGCATGTTCGTCCATCTTTGCGAGTGATGAATGAAGGCCGTCGCGTGCAGGGTAAAAGCAGTCAACTTCACCTATATGCGATTGATGTTACCGGGCACCTCCTTAGAGAGTTTCCTTCTGTGGTGAAGTACAAATACGTAAGTGAATTCCACAGGTCTAACGCTATATGGACCCCGGCTTAAGTGATTCTTTGGCAAAGGGTGCGTTTCTGTACCCACTCTTGGATTATCGACACCGTGCTTACTTCTGTCACCTTATTACAAAGGTTAATGTGTATTAAATATTTGCATGTCCAGGAGACCGAATCTCTTCGATATAATAGCTTCACTATAGTTGCATATAGAAAGAACTTATTTGTATTTTCTATGTAGTGGAATGAGAGTTCAATTATGTCCTCGATATACTGTACCTATACTGCTTGGTTCAGAAATTAACGTGTAGTTGAATATTTTTCGATAATAGTGTTTGTAGTTGTTAAGCCACTTCATACTTATATACAGCCTTAAGAGAAAAAACAGTACGAACAGACAGAACCAGCTCCCTTCTCATAGCTGCATTTTAATATAAGCCTTCACGCACAAAGTAAAAACTTCAATATCTTGTTCTACTCTTTGCTTGCTGCTAAGCCCAAAGTAGCTGGTGCACCTTCCGCAGCTCACGAAAGACTCTCACGCAATATCTAAAGCTTTATCCATAACTACGCGGCGTTGTTATGCGCATGTCAAATCATATTAGGAATTTATTGAAACTGCCCCCCTGGGCGGTTATAAACCCAGGTGGAGCCTTTAGCAACCCTAAAAACGCCCAAAATGCTGCTAAGAACAATAAGTCAAACAAGCATATTCAGGGTTGACTTGAACGCTTGCATATCAGCACTGCAGAACCCGCGGTCCGATGCAATGAATTTGCATGTAACACAGACTGTGATACAAAACGCTAATTGAACTGACGAGTTTATCAGCTGACAGCCTTCAGTTTCCAGGATGGGAATTCAGCCCCCACATGAATATGCACACGATACTAATGCCTTCTAATATCCGTCAACTTAAAATGGTTACTTGCTTTAGCTATAGTCAAACGCCTTCCGTTCCTCATGAAATACCACATAGCAGTAGCTTATGCCAGACTAAATTTATCCATTGTTGTACAAGTTAGTTGTGATTCTGTGCAGGGAAGAGTTATGGACATGACAATGACTTCTTCCGTAACTGCACCGTTAAAAATGCTGTTGGTTGTTCATATAAAACGCTACCAAATCAGACTTGTTATTCACTGAATGTTGTAGTTTCAAGCTCAGGAAAACGTTATGCACGTGACATTGACACATTGACTACATCCAATAACTACCTGCTCAAAATAGCTATGCGTTGTAGTCCGACGCATTCTCTTGCTCATGATGCGGTACTGCTCTGATTACAAAGTTTATAAATCAACAATAGAGCAATAGAGTTTAAAGCATACTTGCAAAGTTACACTTTCCAAGAACTTTCAAAAGCAACTTTCACCACCAGTGAAACAACCTAGAAGTCTTGCAAATATATATATGTATATATAATTAAGTAGCTTATGGAAGAGGTATGTACCATTTAGTTTAATTTAAACCGGTTGGTGTAGTCGACGCTTGTAATAGTGTACAAGGCACCTACACTTTCCTAGAACACTCGAAATTCACACTCTAACAGTTAATATAATAACCACAAAGTCTTGCGATCAGCTGGTAGAGTAGTTCTCAAACTTGTCATATGCGACGCTCGTTTTATGTTTTATTTAGATTATTTCCAGCATTTTCGATGCTTATAAGACTTGCTATCAGTCATGTATGACACTCGTTGCTTGCAGTAAGCACAAATTATTCCCTCATACCACCACCTTGTGCTGCTCATTAATTGCACGGTAGCCATATTGCAGAAACCAAAGTTTAGCCATCACTTCGCGCTGTGATCGTGTGCACGCAAAATCTTGTACATGAGACTGGCTGCTTCCAATATACCAGCTCACTTACAATGGCTAATCATCGCAGTCGAACACCTTCCGCTGCTTATGAAGAGCTATTGAGCTACTACCAAAGTTTATCAATCACAGTGCGTTGTGATTGAGAGAGCAAGGAAGAGTCAGGCACTTGGTATTTACTTCATCTAGTTACAAGCCCACTAAAAGTAGCTATTCGCTGTAGTCGGACACCTTACTAAACGCCGTCTTCCTAACTCCCGAGTTTATCAATCACCGTGCATTGTGATTGTGCGCATGGAAAAGTCATGTGCAGAGTATTGACACCTTTCAATAACAGCCCCAAAGCAGCAACTTTGCCACCAATAATAGCCAGGAAGCACCGGGACCAGTTTCGGACCTGGGCAAAGGCAGAGGGGGAGCGGAAGAGTCTCTCTGGGGGCACCAGTTTTTACCGGCGCAAGACAGAGAGGTCGTCACGCTATTCACTCATCAATTGCTTTTCTAAACACGTCTAATCTAAAAAGCGACACTAACCATAAGTTTGGCGGGTACTGTGGCCTGTATTCCCGGTGGTAGTAAGGCTGATTCTCTACCGTCTTATAACAGAGCCTCAAAACCTGCCAATTTTATGGAATAATTCTGTAAGTAAGAGCGCCAGGTATTCTATTTGGCTGGAGTTTATCACAGGGGGCGCAGGGCTATTTAGTCCTCCAAGCCATTACCGGCTTTAATTTTACATGAAGAACCTCCTGCAAAGGCGCACGTACACCAAGCCCTTGTCTTGAGTCGGTAATGGGAGCTCTCCGAACAGAAGCTTCTGTGTAGTGAAACCAAACCTTGCTATTATATAATACATTCCTTGTGTGCTGCATGGGGTGAACTTAAAGGGATTTGCAGAACCTAAGTACATGTTCTTATGTCTATTAAATTCAACACTTTTATTACCTTCTGTACACGATATTATGTTGAACGAATGAGAGTTGTTAGATTAGGAAAATGTCTATTGTGCATGTGGAGAAATCCAACCGATTTACTACTTTCCGTAAACTATGCATGCGGTGAAAATAAAAAGAACTGCAGTTTCTGTAAAGTCAACAAATCATTCTGTTGCACTTTGCACAACTCCCATATAGTTAACGCAGAGTTGTAGTTCTAATGAAAAATTGTATACAATAACCCAACAATTATTTTATTTTCCGTACTTTTTACATTACATTAAGCGTGAAAAAAAACTGTGCTAAATTGGGTACAATTTTGCATTTTTGGAAACAGGGCTGTTGTATTACATACATTTCGTACACGTTGCACGTGCGAGGTAGGCACCTGCAAATTGGAATATTTCCTACTGTGTATTGAAGGCCAGTCGTTCTTTTTACATCCTGTGTATCATGAACAAAACGACCCTAACCGAATTTTTCACAGCCGAGAAATTTATTTACGTTTTAGTTTCTAGGAAGACCAAGAATATTGTTAGGGTATAGTTATAGTTCTTAGGTACATTTTCTATTGGATGTTCGAAATCTAACCGCCACGCATTTCGGATGCTAAGTTTCTTTTCGGGATTGAATTGCACCACCTTGCATAATATGCTATTGCTACTGTAAGATTGTCGCAGTTGGAAGTATTTGGAAACTTAGGATCACTACTGGAATATTTAACCTATTTATCACTCTTCAACACTTTCAAGCCTACTGCATTCATTTGGAGCTAGCAGATCATTTAGATACGAAGTGAGAAAGTTGCATTTTGCTTAACTGAAAAAGACTTCCTTATCTATCCAACTGATTTAATTCACTATGAAGCTCGACGAATCATTCAGTGGTTAAGACTAGCTATCATACCTCACGCACAAAGAAATATAATTGATAAATATAGGACACTTTGAATTTAATTGAACACATTGCTCAAATTCTAGGAATCTTTTAAAGCACCTCGCATACTGAGGTGAACGTAATGGGTACAAGTGATATTTTTTGAGTCCTCTCAATTGTTTGAAATATTACCATCTACTTTTCATCAACAAACTAGTAGAAATATGAAAACTAGCTGCACCCTTGAAGATTTCGCAGTCTGACGGGGCCTTTCAGATTGGACCCCTGGAAATTCTACAGTAATGAACAAATATTATCAAGTTTTATAGTATACTAAACTGCCCGTGACCTGTTGGATCGTTATCACCACCATTTTTTTCCTTTCGCAAAAGTCAAGTGTTATTTAGCTGGTCATAGACAACGCGCTATTTGTCCCCGGTCACTCCTGGCCGTGTGGGTCATCATCACCAGCTCCTTGGTTTTGAAAGCTATGTTCAACACTGCCTGTGGCCAAGAGAAATTTATATGTGACGTATTCTCCAATTGTATTGCCCGTATCACCTTTAAGTTTTACGTGCACGTTCATGCAGCCAAGCTCTATTTCATCTTCCATATCATGGATCCAACCGAAGTATTCGTCTAATTTCCTTCTATCTGTTACTGATGTAGAGCCTAACACACGAAGCAACGCAGGAACAACGCTATTAACATTATAGATAATATAATAAACATTGAGAACAAGGCTAAATAGTAATACTGAAATAGCAATAAGAGTTGTAGAATAATTTTGCTGTTATATTTTGTCGTTAGTTTTCAAGTATACGCATGTTCTAATAACATCCAAAACCAGGGTTGCTTTACAATATTACTTGTTGAGATTTTCTTTCATCTCAGTTTAAAAGCACAAAAGCTAATGGGTTTACGTCGAAAGCGCTAAGTGATTTCCATATAACCTGTGCATACTTTCCTATGATGACAGTTTTGAAACACAAAATGCCAAGTTTCACACATTTCACACAATTAACTTTCCGTACCAGTTGTGCATTTACATCTTTTCAGCTCGAATTTGACGCATAAATATTGATCACATGCATCGTAAACTAAAATTGATTTTAATCCTGCCGATTTTCCACAATTTGCTCTTATCAGCAAGAGATATCCAAACCTGTTTTGGACTTGTGTACGTCAATCATAATTTGTACAGGCAAACTCTATTAGTATCAAGTTCCGTCGGTGCGAATGATGTATATGTTTGTTTCATGTTATTAGTTCTATGCTGCTGCTGTTCAGGAAAAGTTATAGTTTCCTGACGCTTTTTATGCCACAAAAATGGTGAAATAAATCACTGAAGATGTTGTTTGTAACTGGTGCGGGGTGCCGGAGTTCATATTGCGGGTATTAATTACATTTTCGGTAGCAGTAGGATGAGAAAATCTATTATGAGAATTAATGTTACTGACATTTTGTTTACTGTTGCTTATTCGGGCGGGGCGATCAAAGGCGAAACAGGACAGGGAACTAGAACACTTAGAAGATGATAGCAAATAAATGACAGACAGTGATGGTATCCTGTGTGATATTGAAGAATAATGATAAAGCAACAGCTTCATCATACTGCAATGCACGTTCATTTTGATCGGAAACAATTCCCAACATTAGATAAAAACTGTCATAAAATTCTCTTTTTCGCCATATGTAGCGACTTCGTTACGTTGAACCTTCACCTTCATGTTGGTATATGAGATTTATTAGTTTAAACAAAAAATATAATCAAACTAGAGCACTCTGAGAGCGCATACATCCACCAAGCGAGGCAATGGTAATGAAAGTTCAATTTGGCTTTGAAACCACAATTTTCTTCGTATCAACTCCAAAATCTAATCATTTGTGCCCTCTGATGGTATTAACAGTTTATACAATTTTCGTGAAGATCCATTCGTAACTTTTTGCGCTATACTTGCTGCTAACAAACATTATGACAAACATGAGTCAAACATACAAACGAACAAACCGATCTGCACCAAAATTTGATCATTTATGTCTTTTAAGAATACTAATAACTCTTATGAATTTCATAAAGATCCATTCATTATTTTTTGTGTTATTGTGCTAACAGGCATAAAATTAGAAACAGTGACTAACGAACGAACAAACAGATCACTTAAAAAATTGGTCATTTACTCTTCGTCATATACCTAACAACTCATATAAATTTCATTATAATCCGTCCATAACTTTTTGAGTTATGGCATTGAAAAAAATGAGGCAGACAAACAAACAGACAAACAAACGGAAGGATCTTCACCAATAGTTAACCATCTGTTTCTAATAATGTACCTAACAATCCCTGTAAATTTTGTCAAAATCCGTTCATAACTTTTTGAGTTATCTTGGTGACAGACATACAAATCCGACGAAACCATAACCTCCTTGGCGGAGGTAATTATCATGATTACTTTACTCTCCACTCCCCATAGTAGCTGAGTGTTTGTATACTCATTCGTTATCGAAACAGCGCATGTTTGAATCCACACGAGGACAGAAATTTTGTCACTCGGGAATGTATAGCATCAGTGAGTCTTTTAGGCGTAGCCACTGCGGGGCACTGACTTTAGGGTTCGTTCCATGGGGGGGGCCCAGTTGTCTATCATTGATTTCGTCAACAAGATGCCATAGCCGGACAATCTGTGCTCAACTGCAGCCGTGAACCCCACTGGGTCCCAGGGTCACGTGGTTAATGTGCAGTTGAGCGACATTTCGTTTACTTTATACTTGCCTAAATCGAACTCTAGCTTTCTTATACCCTCCTCTGACGAATTTTCAGATGCCTGGAATTTCATTCACAAAACCAAGGCCTGGCTTGTATATTTTTAGACTTTTAGTTCCACGCTGCACTTCATTCATACAACGAAATAATAACGTTTGTCTACTTTTAGAGCATTGGTGGCAATGAAGGACGGTATAAATGAGACAAAACTCCTCATCTCAATCCTAGTCGTGGGCACAAATTTTTCCCTCTCTGGAAAAAAAAAATGAACTGTGACGACTATGATATATGTATGTTTACCCTGTTCGTATAGCCCCTATTGTCAGTTTTTAATGGCTATATACACTAGTAATAAACTAATTTATATTACATTTGGTCCCGGGTAAGCAAAAGGTCTACTTCAAAATGTGTGCTAGGTTAGGTTAGAATATGTTAGGTAAGGCTTGGTTAGGTACAGCTCGAATAGATTTCTAACCCAACTCATAGGCACGCATGTTAGAGCTAAGTGTCAGGTAGGTCATATAGATAGTGTGCCGGTACCATTGATTTATAGCGTCATTATAACAAATATTGCTCACTACTGCTTCTTTGCGTCGCATCTGATCTAGAGCACTCTGAGAGCATATTCAAATTAGTATACTGAAATTATGATTGCCTCTGTATCAACTCCAAACTTTATTTATTTGATCCTTTGATAGTAATAACAGTTTCTGTAAGTTTCTTGAGGATCCATTAATAACTTTTCGGGTTATGCTGCTAACATACGTTCTGACAAACATTAGTCAAGTACACAAATAGACCAACCGATCATCACCAAAATTTAATATTTTGAGTTATGGTACTAAGAAAAATAGGCAATCAAACTAAGGATTGAACGAATCTTCACCAAAAGCTAATCATTTGTTACTGCTAACATGTCTAACAATCCCTATAAATTTTGTAAAGATCTGTTCATTACTTTTTCAGCTAACTTGGTGACGGACAAATAAACAAACACACATATAGACAGATAAACACGACAAAAACATAACCTCTTTAATTATGCTGCATTTTCGTATATTTTCTCTCAAGGTTAGAAGAACAAAGTAACTCCTTTCGTCGAGATCACTACCGCATTGATAAAATATTTTTCATGCGCACATTCACCATAAACAATCCAGCTCACTGCCGCCAATATTCCCTTATATACTTATGACATTGTTTTCACTACCCAGCTATAATATTTGCGTCGATATCATCAACATTTTACCAAACACGGAAAGTCGACGAGGAGTTTATCTGATTCTGAGAAGCCACGTCGGATTTTCCATTTCAACCAAAAAGGAAAGTAAAATCGCTTATTGGAACTAACTTAAAAAGGGAAGATATATCCTCGACGAAACTAGTGCAAGCCGTTCATAACTCGTGCTCACGTAGCTCCTTCGGGAACACTGTTTGTGAGAAAGCGTTAGAATTTGTGAGGTTCGGTGGTGGCTCATCCATCTCAGAGCTGTCTGAGGTCGTCACTGACGCCTGCACCATCCTGCCTCTGCCCCTCTCTCTCTCTCTGTCTCTCTCTCTCTCTCTCTCTCTCTCTCTCTCTCTCTCGCTCTTCTCGCTGAGCTTCCTATGGCTCTGTACGTCGTCGCTAGTGCGCCTTGTCTTACCGATTACTAGAGCTAGCACACGAGGAATAAATGGAAATACTGTAGCTTAAATCAGCTGCCAGAACATACATAATATCTACATGTAACTCAACTTTTACGTGCCTCTACTTTTACGACTCTACCTTTACGAACGTAATTTTGTGGACCTACCTAAAATTTTTGCTCACTACTCATGAATTTTATGATTTCTCCTTCCGTCCAGCACTCCGAACGTTTTCGTCTAGGAAATGCATTATTTAGCATTGTTTATTGTATAACGCCGACTTCGTGTATCTACAATATAATAAAGACCGATGTGTAGTTATCTGTTTGTTTATTTATCGGCTTGTTTGTTTATTTATTTATCCATTTTCTGTCACGCTTTAACAAAACAGATAGACGGAAATTAGCCCAGGTTGTAGGCTCTGTTCGTCCTCTAAAGTTCCATTGAAAACTATTAGGTAGAGAATAAGCCGGCTTTCAGAAGCTGGCAAACGTATCTTAATCCGGGACAGTTGAAATTCCAACAATTAAGGCATCGCAGGCTTAGTCTGATTTGTACGAGTATTAGCTTCTCCATACATCGCATCTATCGCTAAGTATCGGGCGACCTCAAGTCTGAATGCACTTCTTGCATTGCCGAAGCTGAAACCACAGCACTGAAGATATCTGAAGCTTCCATTGGCACTCTCATGGATCTTGATTCGTAGTTTCTTCCCACAGATGATTTCGTTGCTACAGCTATTCTCCCAAATTAATTCAGTGGTCGATGAAACAGCTTTCGCTAAGCAAAAACCATTGGACCTGTATAGGCTAGCCTGCCGTATCCACAATACCGAATCTGAGCTATTACCTTGAGCGTTGCTGATCGCGCTGCAATAAGCCATGTATTTTCTCCATTTCAGAGAAAAAAGTCTCGATACTGAGAGGCTGTGAAGCCGTAAACGCTCTTCTCAGGGTGCTTAGGTTAGCAGTTGTAATAACTAGAGGGCAGTGTGGGCCGTCTAATTACTAATAAACACGCTATCAATTGCTTTTGTATATGTTTCCTTTATACTGTTGTAGAATAAGGAAAAAGTTCTTTCGGCTAACTTAACATAGTCCATGCTTGAAATACAATTTTCTTTGCAAACAAAGTGTGACCTCATCTCGACTTTTATGATCATATCTCGAGTATTATGATTTCATCTGGTCCGTATTTGTCATAAAAGTCGAGAGTTATGCTGGGGATACACTAGGCATCAGGGAGCTTCCGTAGAGAGGATGTAGCCAGGAGCCTCGTCCGTTGAAGCTCAAAATTTTATGCCTGTCAGCCAGTCGTCCTATGCACCAATTGCATGACAGTAAAGAGTCTCTTATGGCTGCAGCCAGTCGCGTGTGCACCAATCGCATATCAGTATCTTGGTTTATCTGTTGCTTCCCCGAGAAACTCACTGCTCACCAGTCACTTCGACTAATGAGATTCATGAACGCGTCTCGCAGCCATAAGAGATCTGCTTGACTCGCTGGC
>LQNS02276924.1:27890706-27903238 GCA_001587735.2 Parhyale hawaiensis | reverse complement strand
CACCAGCACCAGTACGGCATACGACACACCAGCACGGCATACGACACACCAGCACGGTATACGACACACCAACACAGCATACGACACACCAGCACGGTATACGACACACCAGCACGGTATGCGACACACCAGTACGGCATACGACACACCAGTACGGCATACGACACACCAGCACGGTATACGACACACCAGTACGGCATACGACACACCAGTACGGCATACGACACACCAGCACGGTATACGACACACCAGTACGGCATACGACACACCAGCACAGTATACGACACACCAGCACGGTATACGACACACCAGCACGGTATACGACACACCAGTACGGCATACGACACACCAGCACGGTATACGACACACCAGTACGGCATACGACACACCAGCACGGTATACGACACACCAGCACGGCATACGACACACCAGTACGGCATACGACACACCAGTACGGTATACGACACACAAGCACGGCATACGACACACCAGTGCGGCATACGACACACCAGCACGGTACGACACACCAGCACGGCATACGACACACCAGCACGGTACGACACACCAGCACGGCATACGACACACCAGCACGGTACGACACACCAGCACGGCATAGGACACACCAGCACGGTACGACACACCAGCACGGCATACGACACACCAGTACGGCATACGACACACCAGTACGGCATACGACACACCAGTACGGCATACGACACACCAGCACGGCATACAACACAAAAGCACGGCATACGACACACCAGCACGGCATACAACACAAAAGCACGGCATACGACACACCAGTACGGCATACGACACACCAGCACGGTATACGACACACAAGCACGGCATACGACACACCAGTACGGCATACGACACACCAGCACGGTACGACACACCAGCACGGCATTCGACACACCAGCACGGTATACGACACACCAGCACGGCATACGACACACCAGCACGGTATACGACACACCAGCACGGTACAGCGTACGATGCTGCCAGCACCACCGACACAAACAACCCGATCCGTCATTGTCACGCCGCCGCTTCTCGCTCTTCCGAAAGGCGCGGGTCGCTCTCGCGCATAAAATTTTCAGCGACGTGCGATGACAGCTGCAGCCGATTGTCATGTCAAGCGGAGAGGAAATTACCTCCAAAAATGTTTCTAATCAACGCTTCGTTACAGATGCTCAATTCAACTTTTACCCGTTATTTAAAAAAAACAGTGAACCTCGCCATCCAAAATGATGGCCAACTACATGCAACGGCATTTCTTCAGTCTTTATGCTCATCGTCATGATTTCGCTATTAGGAAGATGCACCGCATCCACTGCAGCTGCAGCTTGTTCTTCCTAGCAAGTTAAAAACGATCAGTGCTACGAATTCCACTTCAGAAACCACAGCCATTTTTTTAGAGCGGCTTCAACAGCCGTCAAAATGGATTATTTTTACTTGAGAATTTCTTTTTTTACAAAAAAAAGGCAAGGAATCTGTGATTAATTTATCCCGCTTGTCTCATGCGTACGCTGAATACTTGGAGTTTACAGGTCCATCCCTAGTTTAGAAAAAGCTTTGTTTTTCAAGCACGGAAATAACGAAGGGGGCGAGCTCTTGTCTATTTCAGTGATTGCAAGAACTCAACGAAACGGCTGAATTCGAGTGGCTGAAAATGGCTGTCGAGAGCGCTCAGAAATGGCTGAGCCGCTAAATATCGGCCCTAAGTTTCACAGAAATAGTTACAAAAGGAATGTTGAGCAGATGCGCCAAACTCTAGATAGGCGCACTTCAATGAAGGTAATCGCATTTAAGAACTGCTGCAGTTCTACAGTATACTGACTCCTGTTATTTTTTCCTCGAGACCGTATCATTGATACCCTATTTTCCGTTAGATAATGCGGAGAGCGCAACGTGCTGACGAACAAATGGAGGAATAAAGAGATGAAACCATAAGTAGACTAACCTTGCAGATTTCACTTTTTTAGCTGTGTCACCTTTTGTCACAGCGCTCTGATTAGCCATGTAGCTCGGTGGCGACATCAAAGCCAGAAAGTACGGAAATTGCGCTTCCAGACTTGAATTGGATTCAGCGAAGACGCTCACTCCAGTTATATTTCCTTTCAGGTTTCAAGCATATAATTTCTACTTCTTCCTTTAATAGATTACATGCTTTCCAACAGCAGCAGTTATATCAATACCATCTATGGTACCATCTCACAATGGATACTAAGTTAAAGAGAGTGGAGTACCATTCAAAGAATATTTCTGTAAAAGACAACAATATAACGCTGTCTATGCATAGTTGAGGCTAGAAGCGGCATACCTATTGATAACGTGGTAGCAGACGTTAATATATGCTTGAATTTTTGTCTTCCGCAGAGCAGCCGCTTCTGCAGAATGATGAAAACTTTGAGAATGAGGTATTTGATTTATTGAGAGTAATCAAGAAGCTTGCAAGAAGATTTTTGGGTTGGAAACATGCGTGAGAGTGATGCCACCGATGGCGTATAATTAGCTCGATATGCGAGGGAAAGGGAATTTCAAAGATCCCTGCCTTTGACCAATACTCGCAGAGTAGTAGAAAAAGTTAAGCAACGCGTGCTGCTATACGTTTTACAAAGCAAGATATAGAGCATATACTGCTGTGAGATACGCTGGGCGATCAGTTTGCAAATATTGTACAAAATACCTAATTAGGTAAAGTTTTGGAGACAAAAACTTTCTCGAAAATTAAGGACACTGGCCCGTAGCCCACTCGGGAGCTACGAAAGCCAAGTCCATAACAACAGACACCAGGACCATTGAAACGAGAGACAAGAACAGCTAAAGTGTGATAATCCGTGCCGCCCACTGAGCGTAATCCTCTCTTGCCTAATTAATTCTTTTGTGCTAAACACACACTCTTGTCACTGCTCAAATTTCAAGTGTCTGTCAGTCATGCTTAAGACGAGCACTACAGACGCCTCTAGTTTAGACTCGTAAAGACTGTTTGGATATGGAACAAATTGGACCTTTTTATTTCTTGACTAGCATGACATAGAAAACCGAATTGAAAAAAATTGTACGCTGAGAGTAAAGTTAGGATAAAGAGATGTGTTAATCTGTGAATGGAACAAAATGGAGTTTTTTTTTGTGAATACATGAATAATGGGGTATCGTGGGAAATCTTATCGGTTAATTGGGTGGTTGAGAAATTTTGGGTATGGAGAGGACCGGATATTTTATAGAGCACAGTATCAGAAATTTACATCCAGAATCAAGTGAGCTGACAAGTTAGGGCTACAGATGAAGTAAAATGGATCGCATTTTGTAATGCAACTTTATAACAAAAAATTGAAAAACTGGTGGATTCACTAATGACGAAAGTTTCACAGAACTAATGCACCGACTTTCTTCTTTCTACTAAAACCCTAGTTTAATTCCTTCCGTATACTGTTTCTGTAGTGAACATATATAAAGTTGTGTGAATAGACGAAATGAATAACTTTGGATGATTAGAAAATAAAGTTTGAGTTTGAAAAAATATAGTCTTTCTACTAATAAAACTTTGTAAACTTTGAGACGAAGAACTTGTAGGGTGGTTAATAGGCGCGTATTCTTAAATTAGCAGAGAGTGTACGTGTCCTTTGCACAAAATATCCTGAAAATGATCTAAAACTATGGTTGCATAGTTGTAAAACCTTTACAGTGGATCTAAATTGACTATTGTTTGTCATTGAATATAATGTTTATTACTACTTAGGGACAACTACAGATTCGAATATGCTACTGAATCGATGAAAGTGGATTGCCTTTTTGAAACAAATTTACCGTAGGCTGGTAATTTACAGTATGTAGATAATAAATTGATTGTTGAAAAATGTTTCAGTTTCTTGAATGGACAATTATAAATGTGTGGAATTAAGAAATACGAACTGAATGTTGTGATTGACGTAGAGGACGTCTGAATGTGGATCACAGTGGATTTTTTCCTGAGAATAAAGTGTCTTAAAGATAAATTTAAGATCTTTCTGAACAGATTGTTGACGTTGAGGAAAGTTTGAATATGCCTCAAAGTGAGTTTTTGTGCTCAATAATATATTATCATCCCAATTTAAGTATTCTTCTTCGAAGGTATGGAGTTAGATGAAAATTTGAATAGGGGTCTTAATGGATTTTTAATGAAATATTATAAATGGTAATTTAGAAAGCTTGAGGCTATTAACATACCGCTATTGGAACCGAATTAATTTTGATTTCTCGTAAAAAGCGACCTGTACCAAGAACGAAGGGCGTCATAGAACTAAGGAACGTTTACATAAATAGGGAAAAAATTAAATTTCAGTATAAAATGGATCATTATCAATGAAAGTTGAACAATTTGCAATGCACTGATTTGGCTAAAACCTCATTGTGGATAAAGTGTTCTTTTTTCGTGGCAGAATAACATTAAATCATAATGGATATGAAGCATACTCACGCCATAGATAAATTTGGAAAAGAAGCAAAGTACATTATTTTATCGTTGTTTATTATTACCAAGTGAAGCTGAGAAATATATGAGGTTACGAGATAGAAAAGTTCAGCGAGAAAAATTAGTGGAAACATTGTTATAAAAAATACCGTAGTTCATGTACAGCCTATTACGGAAAAGGATACAGTTAACAGAATATTGCAGGTTATATATATTCTCTTGAATATCATTAATGCGACTAACTAAAAACTGAAATGTTGACTTACTTCCATGTGGGTGTTTCATGTAGGTATTTATCTGTAAATATTGCTTTACATACTCGAAAGACTATTCTTAGTTGATAAAATTACATTTCTAGGTAGATTTTCAGTTTCTTACATTTTCATATGTGTCTTCATTGGTTAAATGCGCTCCACCGTTTTACATAGTTATATCTACATTTATGGTCACAATACTCATTATGTTAACCCCAACTGTTCTAACTGTTATTCAGTGTATGAATCAGATTCGAATTCATTTTTGTCCGCTGCCATTATATTGCATCTTTGGCTTATAAGCCAGTTCCACCTCCCAGGTAGGCTACATTGTCCAAACTTCAGTTTGTGGATCTGCGCTGAAGGAAGTTCAGACAATAACGATAGAGCCGTTCATTCAATAGGCAGTGATGACGTCACCAAGTGTCATCAAAATTAAAAGCTTTATTCATGTTCTAACGGTGGCCATCCTTCTGTCCCGTCGAGACCACAGGTCTTTGTTGCCCGGATTGCGAGATAATAAATCTGTCACAACACGATCATATCGACCTCTCGAAAGTGACAACCCCAAACAGACATGACACCTTGACAAGGCTACTGCCTGCCTGTCGGAGACTCTCCAGTCAGGGAGGTTAGTTAAAAGACTGCTGTACTAGTGTTGGGTGGTTGGGTGCATCACATGGAAGTTTATAGCATGCTGAGACTCTCGAGTCAGGGAGGTTAGTTAAAAGACTCTTGTACTGGTGTTGGGTGGTTGGGTGCATCACATGGAAGTTTATAGCATGCTGAGACTCTCCAGTCAGGGAGGTTAGTTGAAAGACTCTTGTACTGGTGTTGGGTGGTTGGGTGCATCACATGGAAGTTTATAGCATGCTGAGACTCTCCAGTCAGGGAGGTTAGTTAAAAGAATGTTCTACTGGTTTTGGGTGCATCACATGTAAGTTTATAGCATGCTGAGACTCTCGAGTCAAGAAGGTCAGTTGAAGAACTGTTGTACTAGTGTTGGGCGAATCACATGCAAAGTTATTGCCTGCTGAGATTTTCTTCTCAAGGAGGTTAAAGAACTGCTGTTTAGGGTCGGGTGTATCACATCTACGGCTATGGTCTGCCTGAGACTCTTCATTTAAAAAAGTTAGCCTGCAATGGCGTATACGGTTGTGCTCTACATTTTATGGAGCAAGACTGAGTTTTTGGAACTGCCTAAGGAAATCGATTAAGCTAAAGGACGGTTGTATACTCATGCTGGTGTCCCAAATTCTAGGCTAGTGTGCCAAATTTGAGGCTATTTCCTGCCTGAGACTACATGTCAAATCAGGAAGGTGAGTAAATGATTTGTGGTGACGCTCGTGCTTGGGACTTCACATTTATTTGGAAGAATATGAGCATTGGCAGTCATAATTCCTGTTAGTATTAATTACAGTCAAAATTACGAAGATCCTTAAAATGTAAAGAGTAAAGGATTTGAGAGGCAAGCTCCATCTTTGTATCTGATGTCAATGGTTGCAATATTTCAATTTTCATATTGATTTTTGACGATTTTTCACCAATTTATATAACTGTAAACAATAAGTGGAATTTTGCTGATCTTCACAGCACCACCAGACTGCAGTATATAATGGCTAAATCAAATTCTCGTTCCAATTGCTCTTAGACAGTGTATCACAACATGGCTTGGACTGGTTCTCATTTTAAAAATTTATTCTCCTAAGCTTAGATGTCTTTGACCTATTTCCTAAAAAGTTTTAACTTTAGAGGCCGGTAGCAGAAATTGCTGCATTTTCTCTTGTTTGTACATATAAGCTATGTTGTATTTGAAGATATCATACCTTCAATAAGTGGAATACAAATGTGAATCTATTCGAAAGTGCAAAGCACTAAAATAGTCTGTTGAAGAGCAATTTACCATCAATGCTAAGGATTTCATATCCAAATTTTTTCGTGACTCGACACCTAAGCAAACCCTGTTAAAAATTACTCGCTATGAGTACTAAATATTTTACTCATAAATTTACATATATCTAAGTGTACTTATGTAGCTTTCTTCACCTTTTTTCACCACCCTAACAGCATTCTGTTCAGCAGTTATTCATTCAGGAAAGGTGGCAAATGTTGCATATCTTTAATTGTGGCTCGTTCTAGTCACTTTCAACTAACTAAAAATATTTTCCTAAGAGCTTATTCAACGTGATCACTAAATGCAATCCGTGTATTTTTGCGACTATTTTTCGCCGTTCTAAATTGCAGACCTTTTGTCAGTTTTCTTAATGCTGTGTCTGCATCATACGTGTCTAAATGAAAAAAAAATCGATGGAATATGTAGAATTTATTGCAGTTTAACTGTCTGATGCGCCGGCTACCGCAATGTCGTGTAAAACTTCATGGCCTTTTTTGAGCGCAAAGTTGCTGGAAATCTCTATCAACTTTTGCTGAAGCTTCTTCGGCTGAAACCGATCTAAAATTCAATTATTCTTTTGACGTACTACATTGTTATAAAAGAGAACCTATAATTTCGACGAATCAAACCTTTATGACCTCGTAAACGTAAAATTTAGCAGTAATTTCTCTAGATTAGGAGAGAAATTGTGCGGGCGAGTGACCAATGTACGCACGTGCCTCATGAATACCTAAGAGTTTAACAAAAACTCGGTGCTTTTTTATACTTAGGGCTGGCCCTAATGCCTCTTTTCATTGTGTGGTACATTGTTGAGGCAACATCGACACGCAGTGGAAGTTCCTACTAAAACGTACAAAATGGCAAAACAACCATTAATTCAAACAAGCACATGCATGGCTTTATGCCAAAACCGCCAAAACGACAAAGAAAGGCTGAAATTAGACGGAAGCCGCTTGACAACATGCCAAAACCGCCTGATATTGTGCCGAACCACCAAAATGACAAAGCAAGGCTTCTATCAATCCACAAACACCCGCCATAAAAACGAAACCCTCTAGAAATTTGGAATGAGTGTACACATAACTCCTGAGCGATGTCGGGAGAATAGACGAAATTTACTGCATCAGGTGGCTCGGAATAACAAAAGAGAATTATTGAAGGCCAATTCAGTTAGTTGGAAAACGGTTAAGAAAGCAAAATTATTTATGTACTGGGGCACTTGCGTTTGTGAATCAGAACGGAATAGTAAAACTTGTAGAAGTAAGTTTATGTCGTTGAGGATACAGTTTAAAATTATGGAAGGTAAACTGTATAGTCTATAGGTGGCTGCACATCTATACTCGTGCAGTTTGCACGCAACTGCTCGCTCCAAATACACATTATATTCAAACAATTATTGTAGATATGGTCCAGATGAATTAAATTCAGGAACTAGAACTATCGTCTTAAGTTAAGTACAAATTCACAGCAATTTCGGTTGACCAATGTTAAATATTAATAAACATATAGGGCTTCCTACTCAGTGTCATCTTATTTTGTGCAAATCCTAATTTACACAATTGTTTTTCCTGGAAATATCTCACTTATCGGTAATTATTCCTATTTTTTTGCTTAGCTGACCACTTTTAAAAACTCTCTTCTATTCATATTTCCAATATGACATGACTGAGTGGCCTACTCTTCTCTGACCAGATGTCTAAGTTTTACAACCATGCAATATGAGCGTCTAACTTCTCGCCTGATGCTAAGCATTATTCTTTTTCACTTTTGCTTTTCGATGGGAACCATATCTAAGATTTACTACAATTAACCACTTCGTAAGACCTAGCACTCACTGCTGGCAGACAGATATCTACAATCTACAACAATTATCCTTTTCCTACGTCTCACAGCCACCCTGGTGTCTGCTCAGGGAAACAAATAACATTACGTGCATGATTTGCTGTTCTAACTGACAGCTTATCGTGTTTGATTTGTGCAGACACACGCGTGCGCCAGCGAGTCATCGCGTGGATCATTAGTTGCTGCTAAAATTAGATCATTCCTTATATGACTGACACATTCCCACTCTTGCACCAGCTGCTGCAGTCAAGTGTCTAGCTGCGTGCTGGCAGTGAAGGGAGAATAATCTAAAAGATTGTTTCTTTGTGCGGCATTTTGCTGATTTACTCTAGTAATTCAGTAGCCCTGGAACTGTAGTTAGTGTAGTAGAACACTTACTAATTGATTCTATATAAATATATATATTCTTTCATTGATTATCGCTAGGAACTCAGTTACTCTGGAACTGTCGTTACTATAGTGAAACACTTGCTGAGGTTTTGAGTTTGTATTGCCTTCCGTTGATATTTTCAGTAAATCAGCAGGTCTGGAACTGTACTTCGTGTAGTAGAGCACTTGTTGATTGATTCTATGTTACCTTCCATTGATTTTCTTCTGCAAATCTGTAGCTTTGGAAATGTAGATAGTGCAGTAGCATGCTTACTGATTAATTCTTTATTTCTTTTCGTTACTTGCGTTTTTGCTTTTTGTCTCCCAAAAATTAGCAACAGTGGAACTATAGTGAGTGTAGTAGAATATCAAGCTGAATGTGTTCATGCTTTATTTTGTTATATTCTCTAGAAAAATAGTAACTTTCGAACTGTAGTTAGTTCGTATAAAAGAATACCCGCTGATTGATTCTGGACTGCATTTCATTGATTTATTTTAGAGAAAATCATTAACTGTGATGTTATGTAGATAACATACAATTCTTGCACTGTGTATAAGACAACACACTAGAGTGCGTCCATACTGCACTTCACTTCTTTTTCCCAGCCAATCAGTAACTCTGTTCGAAACCGTAACTTCTGTAGTCGAAGACTGTTTTTTTTATTAATTTTTTTAGCTTTTCGTGTACATAAAGATGACAGGAACTGTGTCAGAGAACAGAGTAAAAGATTGCTGAAATACTGCATTTAGTCAATTAAAAAAAAAAAGAATAACTTTGAAACTGAATAAGACAGCAAGCTGAAAGAGTGTTTCTTTACTTCATTTCACTGATTTTTCCGGGATAATAAGTTACTAGAGAATTGTGGTTAACGTAGCACCTTCCTTCTGCGATTCCTATTGGTCTAAATTTAAATATCAGTAACTTTGGCTGAGACTGCACAAGATGAACTATTTAGAAGATTGCTTCCTTGTTTTAATTCGCTGATTTGCTTCAGGAAATATTGGGAGTAGTTCTAGATCAAAATAGCAGAAATACAGATATAATATATAAGAATGGAATATAAGAATGGAATTTTATGGTAGAGGTCATACGTGCACAATGTGGCGTTGATTTATGTGATGCTTGGTATTACGCTAAAAAATATATATATATTCGACCGCGTGGCACAAAGGAAAACAAGAGGCCAAAAGCTGCTCAGCATCCCAGTATATTTACAGATTTACTGGGACGCAAGTAGGGCCGAAGGTGCCGATCATTGACAAGAACATTTATTTCCTCCTTCCGTTAGCAACAAGGGCAGCACATTCTTCTTTCTCTACGAAAGTCATGACCGCATTACTTTGCCATGACATCCTTCTCTTACACTTTCAGCTGCGCTCGTTTCCCTACCGTTTCTGACACTGTGAACGTACGTTGTGCCTCTTTTAGCAGTTTGTAATTCTTGCTTCTAGTCACAAATACTTGAATCATAAGAATAGCTAAAAATTACGCTACTAGGGCAGTAATAAATATTTTCTATCGGAATCTAAGGCGAAACTATTTTATTAGTTGAGGTACAGTACCTCAAGGTGGCCTTACACAACAGTGTTTATGGCCTCCGTAAGAACTCAGCATCTGAATACGTTGCTGTAGTCGTTTATGTGGTAGAGAACTTCACATCAATCTGAGTTCCAATTCACTCGAAATTGGAATAGAAATTCGAAACTTTGCTAATGGCACTTGCTAAGCTAGACGACGTGATCGCTGACATTGTAACACATCTCTATAGGCAGACACACCGCAGTGTTTAAATTAATGCATCATAACATTCGGATGGTGATTAGTACGTAGATTTTGAAAATTAAAATGTCATAAAGAACATTCGATAGTTCTATATCCGTTCAAAATTAGACCTTTAAACGGGCTGCACTGAAAAAAATGGGGAAATAACTAAAAGTACGGACTATACAGGAGTAGCTCGATACCAGAATCAGACGATACGCGGAGAAATGCAAACAACATATGCAACCAGTAAGGAGAAAAAAAAACAAATGTTTCTGACTGTTATCATCATATAACCGGAGTTATAATAACTTTAAACCCTTATTTATATCGATGCAGGCATTTGTTTGAATTTCTTTGATTCTGTTTGTCTGCTTTCTACCTGCCTTTTTTTTATTGTATTCCCTCTTTTTCACTTAGAACTTGTAAGGGTTACAACTCTGCATTGATGGAGACCATTTATTTTTAAAAGCGTAGTGTGCAAAAAAAAAAAAAAAAACAGGCGTGTGAAGTCGCTGTTAGGGCTAAATTTATTCGGTGGCAGGGATGCGCTCTCTCTTGAACCAACCCATGGAAATTAGAGAGTCAAAAGAGACCTTCATTTTGTTGCGCTGTTCGCATGGTTGCCCAAACGTGATCTGAGCAGCACCGAGAGTTTCTCTTGCCTTCTCATGCAAAACAAAGCGGCGAATTTGCAGGGAAATACACCAATGTTTGCTGGCTGTGAGATCTCAAAAGATAAGACGGAAGGTGGATGTACTAGAGAGAGTAGACCGTGTTTTTGGTCATAGTTCTACGGACGCTGAAATGATCTTCAGGCTAGCTGCCACCAGATGGATGTATTCTATATGAAGGACAGATGAACTGCTTCTGTCCTCCTAGTTTTGCTATAGAGAAATTTGGTTCAAGAGTAGCGTAGCTAACACAAGAGGTAACAGTCCATGGACGAGACGGCCTTCATCTACTCCCTGTTCTACTGCCAGTGTCATCTATGTAGTCTACTGTAGAAGAGCGAATGCTACAGGTGCATGTATTAACAAGAATAGAAAGCCTTCATGTTTCTCTCCTCTTGAGTGCTATGATCCAGGCAAGAAAAAAACAGAAAAAAATGAAGAGAGAAAAACGCTACTTATTGAAGGCCTACAGTCAGCCTATATATTATGTTCACTATTAAGATATGTTCTATTATTTGTATGTGGGCCCGCGTAAGGTCTTGAAGAATATTGTTATAATGCTTTTCCCAATCCCCTCATGTGTCATATGAGATGCAAGTTCTATTAGCTGAGTGGCGAGTCGAAGTTTAATTGTTGGAATTAGTGGTGGCTGATGTCGTCTTTATCATATCAGAGTTTAGGAGCTCCTCAGCAGCGGCACGCAGTTCACAATCACAGGCGATGTGACGTCACATATGGGAGGCCAGTATAGTGGTGCCCAGCGACTAGGAATAATAGTAAGCCCGGGGCTACACAGGTGCATGGTGCAGGCAGGTTAGGTAGTGCAGGCAGGGCAGGGTAGGTAGTGCAGGCAGTGCAAGCAGGGTAGGTAGTGCCGGCAGAGTAGGTATTGTAGGTAGGGCTGGCAGTGCACGCAGTGCAGGTAGTGCAGGTAGTGCAGGCAGTGCAGGCAGGACAGGCAGTGCAGGTAGGATAGGCAGTGCAGGCAGGGCAGGCAGTGCAGGTATAGGGCTGGCAGTGCAGGTAGTGCAGGCAGTGCAGGTAGGGCTAGCAGAGCAGGCAGTGCAGGTAGTGTAGGCAGTGCAGAGAGGGCTGGCAGTGCAGGCAGTGAAGGAAGGGCAGGCAGTGCAGGTAGGGCTGGCAGTGCAGACAGGGCAGGCAGGGCAGGCAGTGCAGGTAGGGCTGGCAGTGCAGGCAGTGCAGGTAGGGCTGGCAGTGCAGGCAGGGCAGACAGTGCAGGTAGGGCTGGCAGAGCAGGCAGTGCAGGTAGTGTAGGCAGGG
>LQNS02276924.1:27859744-27871326 GCA_001587735.2 Parhyale hawaiensis | reverse complement strand
TAAATTCACCCTCTAAGAGCTCCAGAAGGTGACCTATATAGTCTGTTTTGCCGTAGATATCCCGTACAAATTTGCAGGACAGAAAGCACGCGAAGGGTTCCTGGAGTCACGCGTTGAGGCCATCTAATTTATTAGGAACGTCACAGTGTCGACTCTCTGGGTCTAATCAAATGATTGCCACGACACCACAGACCTGGCTAGGGTGAGGGTTTCATAGAGAAAGAGGATCGTTGCTGTCGATTTTAAAGGCTGGACTGACTCTTCTCTTACCTTCAGGTTTACTATTGATACTTGGTAACGCGGACGACGTAAAGCTTTCATATGGGGAAAAGAGAGGACTAGAGTTGTTGATTTTTTGGTGATTCTTGTTCTTGGTGGACTAGCTCTTATGCACAGTAAAAAAAATAGTCAGGGAGGCTTCATTGTTTATATTTCAGTCTGTAGTTTTTTCAATCTTCTGCTCTAGTGAATTGTAGAAAATGTAAGGCGATTAGTTAATTTGTGCAGAGTACCAAAACATTTTTGGTTGTTTACTGAATCAATTTAAGAACTGGAACACGGAAGTGAATGATTGTTTCACAAGGATTAGGATCTTACTGTAAGTATACCACAAAGGTAATTCGTCCATTGTTTAGAGATAAAAATATTAATGTACGAGAGTGGCCTGGCCAATAGACAGATTTAATCTGATGGAAAATTGTGTAAACAGTTGAGAATTAAGATTCACGGATGACGACTGTCTATATAGTCTCTTTATCCTTAGCGAATGAAAAACATTCCGGTAATATGTGAATAATTGATAACTGTATTAAAAACCTGTAGAAACCGTTTAGAAGCAAAAATAATGATGGAAGCTAACCAACTACACGCACAGTATCTTTTCTTCTAGTGTTGAACAACTTTTTCTTATTTTATAGAAATTATACATACTCTTTCGCTTGGCAAATCTTCCATTGTTGTTGCTCAGTAATGCTTATTGATGATAATAATGTATTTTTTATGTCTCATTATAAGGTAGCTTGAAAATAGCAATGGGACAAACGTTTTAAACCGCCCAAATATTTGCTTCACCTTACAGTATATCGATACATAGCGATAGAGAACTCACTGTTGATAATCTATATATTACATAATACAATGTTATTAGTTATAAATTAATTGTAATATATACAGCATGGGCTGGAGGTAGTCATGGTATATTGCGTATTTATATCATGGATGTAGGGTTGTTTTATGTAGTGCTTGGTCTAGGTCCCAAATTTTCAGTTTCAAGATTCGATACATAAGTACTCTGGAATGCGCTTCATTACTGCGCACATTATGGCAGCTGGCAACACTTAACTGTATTTACTTCCCCCCAGGGATAATACTGCATGTATGTGCATGCTGTGTAGTTCAGTAATAGTTGGTGTATATCCTCAGTGAAATTACTTTCTTTCGATGTTTACCGTAGTTAAAGTATTATTTTTGTAATTTTCAATATTTTATATGACTTACAACATAGCTATATTGCCAGTTATGAACTCCAAGTAAAATATCCGTTTAGAGTGTTTTGTTTACAGTTTTGGTTACTAAAGTAATAAAAGTGATTGCGGTAGAAGTCCTTCAAACATTCCCAACTTCTTTCTGAAGCATTACGAAAATTCAATGGGGGATAACTTAATACAATTTAATTTTAGTCCCGGTCTTGGTGTAAATCCTCATTTGAAAGAATGGTCTATGCTATATCACATTTCAATGATTACCCTTCTCTCAATCTCTATCTCTAGTAATAGGTACCAGCGGGACCCGTGAAAATCCCACGGTTAAATATGTTTTCACCTACTTTCGTGTGACATAAGCTAGTGTTCCTGTAATTTAACCTACCCCGTCTAATCTAAAGTCCGCCTGACGAACCGCCTTCTACCTTAACACACCTTATTTAGCGGACTCTAGCCTCTCTCACCTGTGAATCTTGCTTACAACGGTACTTCTCGCATTGTTCTCCTATATTTATGCATGCCTTTGCTACGCTCTGTTTTCCACTGTTTACAGATAATTTAGCCGATCATCATCTTGCCCGTTTCGATTTTCTGTCAGCGTGTCCGATTTTTTTTTGGACGACTACGGACCCATGGCTATTGATCAGTAGCCCATGATTTTCCTGCTCTCTTTGACGCGATAGATGTACAACAAACAAACTTGGCCAGTTTGTTAAGGAGCCTAATCTTCAGTTCTCAAGATGTCATTGTATTTCCTTAATTAGACATCGCACATTCTCTTGAAAGAATACCTTAGAGCCAAAATGTCCAACACTACCTAATCCATTCTCTAGCAGCGTTTTCTAAATACGCATCTGACTGGCCTTATTAAGATAGTTGAACGCCACAAGCAAAGCAAACGTAATATGTAGTGAAAGAAATGAAAAGCGGTAGGTAAGATACGAGTGAAATGGTCTTATGTCTTTGCTTTGAAAGTGGAACTTCGTTCAAGCGAAAATCAGAGCTTCTTTGAAATTGAAGTTCCCCCCTTATCTAATACTGAAAAGCGTCACGTACAGACGCACGGATGGATGGATGGACTTACGGACTGATGGAGCCTCAAGTAGAATTATAATATAGATATTTACGCGCAGATATACGGATTCCATATTCAAACCTATTAATTATTATTGATAGTTTGACATAGAGCGATGTGAGGGAATCCACCGTCTTATTAATTACGTGAGAACACACTTTCATATCCTCAGTATATTTATGTATCTATTTATACATATATGTGTGTCACCAGTCCGAGCAATGAACTGATTCGTGCATATTCTTTTTTATAATAAAGCAAACATTTTAATTTACGCCTCTTGAAAGCTTTTTATGAAAGCGAATTCATGGAATCCAATTTTCTTCCATTAATTCGGCAAGAAAATATCCTCTTCTTATATAATTTGGTGCAAAAAAATCCCTTTGATGCGAAGAGGAGCAATTGGGCCGCGTCTCTGAGGGCTGATCGATCTTTCGGCGGGGCTGTCTCGGCCGATATAACGTGCAGGAGCTGCTGGCGCAGGGAGACAGCTAATTACCTAGCCTTCCTCTTAATTAAAACTCGCTAGATTACGCCCTCTCTACCTAAAAACTTTAAGAAGAGCTTTAACATTCGTGGCTGCACTTCGTACGGGCTATACTTAACATTTTACTGTATGAACTGTACGATAAACCCACAAGGGCTTATCGCGACGGGCCTTACCGTTTATCACTTTACTTTGTGCTCATCTATACTTTCCGTTTTACTACACAAAGGAGTGAATGTAGGCAAACCGCCGGTGGCTGCACTCTGTATACGGGGCTAAACTTGACATTTTACAATGTTAGCTATAGGACACGTGATGAGCCATACCGTTCATTGCTACATGCACTGTGGGTTCACCTAATCTCAGTGCTTTTAGGTGTGTCTTTCCTTCTCTCCAAAAGTGAAGAGCTTTAATCGTCAAAGAACTCAACAATAATACTATAATATATTTGACTGGTAGAAAGCCCTGATAAACTACAGAAGTGAATCTAAATTTAAGTACCGTAACAGTAGAACTTGGCCTCTGATTACCTAGTATCGTGTTTTTGTCCTACAAGTTTTCCATTATAGGAGATGCAACACACTGGCCTATACTTGTAGAATTTGACGAGGTTTCCAGTTGTTACTAGTTGGCAAGAAAACTACAGTATATTATGCACTAAGTAGTTGAACGTCTATTGCTCGAGCACCAATGTTAGGTAGGCCCCACGTGGCTGAGGAGGTACCGTGGAGTCAAAGTACTGGCTTGAGTGCCACACTGTGCCAACTTGGCTGCGACGTATGTACCCAGTATGATCCATAATGTATGTCACGTTGGGCCAAAGTGGCCACCACGCAACTAAAATGTTAGTGTTTTTTTAACGTTGGCCGACGCGGTTTCTAGGTAACACACTGTGCCATAACAACTGTCAAATACGAGCTCGTCGTGTTAGCCAGATGGAGCCCAGCTAAAAATGATCTGGTGACCACCTTGCCCCAATTTGCAAAAAAAAAACAAATAAAGAAACGAACAAACAACAACAACAAAAAAAAAAAATGTGGGGCCAATGTGCATTAGTGTTGGGGAAAGCTGCGTGGGCCCCAAATGGGCCTCATCTACCATCGCTGGTTGAGTAACTATGGGCAGTCCATTAAGATTTGGTACTCTTCATTTTATTATCTTGTAATTCAACGCTTACATTAATACCAGCACATCTTGCGAATCAAATACAGCTTATACCGTATTGGTATTGTTTTCACTAACAGCGCTATTATGCGGTATGTATCGTTAAAGCTTGGTGAACAAGTTCTTCAGCAGCTAACCGGAGCGTAAACTTCATTCGACACTAAGATCACCCACGTGGAGATTGACTAAATGCCATCATGTCCGACATCTAAAAGATGAACTGCGAATCAAGCGAATTTTTGCATTCTTTACAGCTGTCTCTATCTTTTATTTTCAAAGCCTAAACATCTTTTAATTTCTGATTGTTTCACAAGTAAACCTTGCGTGTTTCTCCCTCAGTCGGCAGCAAGACGACCGCTGGCATATGCCTCCGTATAGCAGCGCACTGTATGTCTGAGTTTTTTGTGAGTGTCACCCAGCGTATTTGTGAGTACACACGTGATTCATTACAGGGGTGCCACCACTACTGTGTAGAGAGCATACTGCTCGGTGTTAGATGTGTATCGTGTTTAACTCCGCCAGTGTTTGCCTCTGTTTGACTTGGGTCTCCATCAAACACGGCCCGACGCTGGCTACATTCACTGGCACCACTGAAATCACTTGCTCCTCAAACAAGTTACACAATTAACTGGACTATGAGGGGCAAACAAGCATCGTTCAACGGTTGTGCCTTTGAGAAAAGTCCAGCAAACTTTGCTCGCATGAGAAAGGTTTTCTTTCAAACAGAGACACTGATGCGGCATCACTGTGCACTAAAAGCCTAAAAATCAGCAGCAACCGTGAAAAATTTAGTGAAGAACGACGGGCGTTTTGCAGGGTAGCAGCGTGAGCGATGAGCGCAGAATTACATGATTTTAAATGGGAATAAACCTCCAGCAGGCAGCAAAGAGAGTTGATGCGAAGGTATACCCGGAAGTTCGGGGTATTGGCAGAAAAGTGCTATTTTGTGATGAAACTTTAAAGAAGTGAAAGTAAGCTTTGCTTCGAAATTAGATTATCAACTTTAAGAAAGTTATCCACGCAGAAAACAGTACGTTAATATTATTGTCACCCTTGAATTGCTTAAGCAGGAAACCTAGATTTACTATGTTGGAAAATTATAGGCACAGATGCAATGTCTAAAGGAGACGGCATCGGATACTATCGGATGATCACATAAGAATTTCCGCCTGCGAATTAAGTCTAGTTTTTTGTAGATAAATTTATGCATTTGGTTTTCCGCTCCTATCTGATGAAACAACCCACCTTGAAGAACCCTTCGAGGTCAAGGAAAACTACAGAATTAAATTATTCAAGGGAAAGGGTTTTTATTAGCAGCTAGGATAAAAGTGTTCGGTGCTCCATAACTTGAAACTATAATATATAGCAATTTATAAGGAATTTGTGCGGTGGCAAACCTTCGTCCTGAGGACGGTAACTCTTCATTATTGCACTTCATTGTTTATGTGTGATGGCCAGAATTTCTTCGTACATGTAATATTTCTGTTGGTCCACGAAGAACTAGATAGAGTCCTCGCGGAAACCAGGAACCCCAGCAAAGCGTAACACAGGTGACAAAACTGCCAACAGACACTGGGGGTATGAGCTGCGAACAGACGTCACGGACACACACGGTAACCGTTGCCAACACATCCGCACTCAGAGGTCGGGCCCGTGGACTGTAATCTAATGTAATACGAATCAGAATGTAAGACAAAAATAACACGGTAATCTTACACGGAGTAAAAATGACCTCGTCCCATCTTGACTACACTAGTGGCTGCCCATCTCAGGCAAGTCTTTATTGCTTCTGGAAAATAACTGAATTATGATGCCTCTGAATTCACAGTTGTATGAAGAATAATTATCATGATAGAAGTGATCATTTCTTATCTTGCATGTAGTCGATACACCAAACGAGGTTTTCTTTCGCCTTAATTCTACAGTTTTGCAGATCTGGGTGTGTGAAAACCACGAGAGGTCAGTACCGAGAGCCAATTTTATGTTCCCCCCTCGTACTGCCTCTTGTCTCTCGATGCTGGAGTGTTCCATGCAGTGCAACTGCCTTGTTTTCACTAGGAGAGTCCGCGGCTCGAACGCGGTGCCCCGCCGCTCGATGCCGAAGCGATGCCACTGAGCCATGCACTTAGAGATAACCAGGTACTGCGACCATGGGTACAGGTCTGAAGTGTATGAAACTATTGGACCGTCTTCACGAAAAATAGTTCTGAGCTGCATGAAAATTAGAGCTTTCTCTATGAAAATTAATTCCAAGCTATATAAAGATCGGGACCTTCTCCGTGGAAAGCAGTTCTGAGCTAGTTGAAAATTAGAACTTGCTCATTGGAAAAAAAAAGTTGTGTGCTACATGGAAATCTTAGTTTGTTGCAAGAGTTACTAAAATTAATCGATTTTGACCAAAGCTGTGTAACCTTTGTATGCAATATTCTCAACAGTACCTACAGTATTACTGGATAAAAATTATTTTCAAACAGCTCACTGAATAATGTTCAGGAAAACAGTAGAATTGCAAGACTATCATAACCGGATTATTCATACATTGACCGTACACAAAGTGCCAGGTTACCTCAGTGCGTGCCTGCTACACCTGCTGCACAAACTTGTTGCTGCAATAACTACAGAACAGAAAGAAATACTTAATTATTAATCAGTGCATTTTCTTGTGAATGTTTACAACAACCACATCCTTCCAAAGACCTTCTTTTTAACGTGTAAAGTTGCGGACGTCTACTGGCAAATTTTATTCTCTCTTAATTTAGCTGTAAACTCATGACACTTCATAGCTAGTAAACCGTCCATTATTTATACCAGGAGCTGGTAAATTTGCTTATTATTAAGAGAAGATAAGGGTACAGGGCACTGTGTGAAAGTTGATCATTCCATTATATAATTTTTTATTTGACCTCTTACTTACATGTATGAACGCGTAAGTTGAACTTCTTTTTCCTATAAGAAAAATACTACTCTTAGCTTAGCTTCCATATAACGAACAATTTACGTTAAAGGGTTAATATCCCAGTTAAACATCAATTCTCGTGGGTATAACACGATCTGAAACGTAGACAAGGATTAATCGTTCCTATGATAACGGGTGATGTTCAGACGATGAATAACCTAACCGCACCTCAGCTATGTTCGCCTATAATTTTAATTCAGTGTATCATAATGCAGAATTTGGCAATGAATAAAAATTACTACTTTCGTCAATAATATTACTTCAACATACAATACTGCAGTAATTGGCAACCAATACAAACTGGAACCAAATAAGTCTACCTTTATAACTGAGAAAGCCCAGGGCACATGACCCTTGCGAGACGTAGTCACTTGTTCTGCTAACGTCAAACACAAATCACTGGAGCAGAAGAGCGAAGTCTTTGAGTCTCGTAGAGTTTCAGCTCCTGATAGTTTGCTCAAGACAACACCAAGTGCCAGAAAAAGTCCGCTAAAAATACTTGGGTAAATGAGATAAAGTTCAGCGAATTACAGAAGATACCGAGCGTTGTGCAGGCACCCGGTGCGGCGGGTGAGGAGGAGGTGAGCGAGATGGAACCTTGTACGTGTACCGCTTGCTGTGAATAAACTTGGGGTGAAATTGAACTTGTTTAATTTGTGATCTAAAAGATTTTGTACGAAAAAGAACCTCTTGAACCAACTCTATGTATTTTATGAGTATTGCATATCTTTATATACTTTTGACTGGGCTCTGATGGTGTAGATTTTCGAGAGAAATAAAAAAATTTTCAGTTGAAGCAATATTACTGTGTATCAGTGACACGCAGATACAGTTTATGTTTCGAGTACTGCTTGACTGTTTGCTAAATAGGAATTGCTTCCCTGTATACACCGACGGAAGAAAGGTTGTGCTGTTCATCAGAGCGTAAACCGAACCCACTGAGTTCTTTTCATCACTAAAGTTCTTATAGTTATACTGCATCCTTCATGTACAAATTAGTAAGGAAACTATATGTATCGCAAATTTTTTATCAGCTTGTTAGCGGCCTGGTACATTAGTAACGTATAAAGGGCAACAACTGAGAACGAGCTGAAGCCCAGGCTTTGGCTACTCTGTAGGTATGGATCTCTTGATCCACCTATTATCCAGCAACTAATCTAATCAAGTCTACATTGACATGGTGTGTTTGTTATAATGGTGGGACACAGCGGAATTCCTGAAAATTTATGAAGAACTGATAAACATAAATAGAAATATTAGTTTTTAATATAGTAGAAGCTAAATGAAATTCTATAACAACTAGAGTACTCTGAAAGCGCATACTTCCACCAAGCAAGGCAACAGTAACGAAACATTCAAATTCATTCTGAAACCATGATTTTCGTTGTATCAACACCAAAATCTAATCATTTGTGTCTTTTGATAGTATTAACAGTTTCTGTAACTTATTGGAGATCCATTCATAACTTTTTCAGTCATGCTGCTAACAAATAGCATGATAAAATACGGCAAACACACAAACGGGCCAACCGATCACCATAAAAATTTAATCATTTATGTATTTTAGCATTACTAACAATTCCTGTATATTTCACATAGATCCATCCATAACTTTTTGAGTCATTGTGCTAACAAGCATAAAATCAAACGCAACGACAAACAAACGAACGAACTAAGAGCTTACCACAAAGTTTGGTCATTTACTCTTCGTAATATACCTAACAACTCATGTAAATTTCATGAAAACCTGCCCATAACTTTTTGAGCTATGGTACTAAGAAAAAATAGGCAGACAAGCAAACAAACAAATTAAACAAACAGATGAACAGATTTTTACCAAAAGTTAATCACCTGTTACTGTTAACATACCTGTAAATTTTGTAAGGATCCGTTCCTTACTTTTTGAGTTATCTTAGTGAGAGTCAGGCGGATAAACAATCAGACAAACGGAGAGGCCAACACGACAAAAACATAATATTTTTGGCGGAGGTAATGATGACACAGATATCCTACTACAAAATTCTGATACCATACCGACAGCCTTGTCGTCAGCGAACCAAACTTCATCAATAATAATGTCGGGTGGACCGACCTTTTTGTACCAACCAAACTGCATTTCATATAGCGACCACACGCTCGCTTGGAAGCAGACAGAACACATCACTGCTCATCCCTCGGCTCAACTGAAATCACTTCGTCATATAAACTTACCCACAGTCGCTCTAGAAAGGTCAAGTCTAATTACCGACCGAATTGTCTGATAAGTCGTCAGGCATCTCTTCCTTGAGAATACTATAGTTTAGATAGGCGGCAGTAGACGAACCATCAGCCCCATTCCTAGAGAGCAGCCGGGACTCACGCTCCGGTCCTCTAAAGGGCTTTTGCCGTACGGTGATGTCAATATGGAAGCATTTGGCTGTGTAGGGCTATACATCAGCCAAGAAGATGAATGTGCAAGTGTGATTGGTTGCTTTAGTCTAGTTTATTGAAGATCTACGCCTCGAAGTTACTTTTCATATATCAAGTGGGTATTGTTCACAACTGAGTGAACAAAAGAGCCACTTCAAGGCCCGATGAAAACTGTGAGAATCGAGGCTGCAAGAAAATAGACGTATATAACTAAACTAAACTAGAGTCGTAGCGGACAGCCAGAGCTTGCAGCATAGCACAACCTCACAAGAGTGTAAGAGGTACTGAGCCCGAATAGAAATCAGCCTTATGGTGTGGACTTACACCACTTTGAAACTTCCACGATTTTTGCACCGCCTCCCCCTCCCCCGCCAGTTGCGCGNCGAACAGCCAGAGCTTGCAGCATAGCACAACCTCACAAGAGTGTAAGAGGTACTGAGCCCGAATAGAAATCAGCCTTATGGTGTGGACTTACACCACTTTGAAACTTCCACGATTTTTGCACCGCCTCCCCCTCCCCCGCCAGTGGCGCGCAATGCGTCATGGTATTTCGGTGCATCCTAATCGAAAATTTATAGGCATTTATAGGCCGCCTACGAATAAATAGTGAACGGCATCGGATTACATCGGATAAATGTCTCTAAACTTCCGATGGGGTGAAGTCTTGTTCGCTTACTGTACGCGCATACGCTACGCACTATCTAGGCAATGTGTGCTGAGGCTAAGAATCTTTCGCGCATCGTTGACGCACGAGGCGCACAAATCTCGCCGTCTTCCTGCGTCGCCACGTACCTTGGGCACGGTATAGCGCCGAGTTCCGCGGTGTTCGTGCATGATTCACGCACGTGGCACGAACGCGGCACCAACTTTGATGGGTGCCGAATTTTTGAGCATCGCAAAATTCTCTGTGCAACATGGCACGCACCCCGGAACCCCTCACACATTCTCTACGCACGTCCCCCAAAACCTTTAATCATGGGCACCACATTACGGAAACAAAAATCGTGCAAGTGTCATGGTATCTTGAGGCCCCTATCCTCACAGACAGAGAGTGACACTATTGCCTATACAGCCATGCGTTTGCATCACAGCAGCGAGCTGAAAAAAACACGTATTGACTCATGTGACGTTGTCGATAGCGAGACCGATCTATGTCCTCATGGGTTATTCAAGGATTAGTTGATATCACACGATGCTGAAATTAAAGACATCGGATAAATGCCTGTGATTTTCTGATAGTTTCATGAGGTAGGAAGGCAACGATGGCGCGAAGCTGTTTCAGCAGCTCTTGGCAGCAGCTCTGGGCAGCAGCTCTGGACAGCAGCTCTGGGCAGTAGCTCTGGGCAGCAGCTCTGGGCACCAGCTCTGGGCAGCAGCTGTGGGCAGCAGCTGTGGGCAGCAGCTGTGGGCAGCAGCTCTGGGCACCAGCTCTGGGCAGCAGCTGTGGGCAGCAGCTGTGGGCAGCAGCTGTGGGCAGCAGCTCTGGGCAGCAGCTCTTGGCAGCAGCTCTGGGCAGCAGCTCTGGGCAGCAGCTCTGGGCAGCAGCCCTAGCGCCGTCTGGGCTGTCAGGAGCTGAATGGATCAGCTTGTTGGGACCGTGCTGCAGCTGCTGAGTTTGGTGCTGCTGGGCAGGGTGCTGAGGGTGCTGCTGAACTAGGTTGTAGGGAGACTGAGGGTGCGGTGCCGAGCTCCTGCTCGACTGAGCTGTGAAGGGCTGAGTGAGCTGAGGTAATGACGAACTGATTACAATGGCAGCTGAATTTTTACTGAATTGAGTGGGGCTGGATTCGTATTGAACATTGGGCTGAGGACTCAGAGTTTGTGCTGAACTGAATGCTGATTGCGCAGAGTTTGTTCTGATCTGAATGCTGATGGCGCAGAGTTTGTTCTGAACTGAATGCTGATGGCGCAAAGTTTGAGCTGAACTGAATGCTGATGGCGCAGAGTTTGTGCTGAACTGAATGCTGATGGCGCAAAGTTTGAGCTGAACTGAATGCTGATTGCGCAGAG